>CM035139.1:79661109-79886109 GCA_020205605.1 Panax ginseng
AAACTATACATAAGCTATATATAATCTTTCCTAAATGGCCATAATGTCCTCACTTTCTCTACAACCTAACCAAAATTCACCTAGTTTGGTTAATCCAACTTAGTTTACTTTCTAGTTAGTCTTCTAGTTAAGTTTCCTAAATAATCCAGTTAGTCAAAAATGGTGACTTTCCAAAGTTGACTTTACGTTTTATGAATATTGTTTTCGCGTATTTTTTGAAATTTTTTTATTATCTTATTCTAGCCTCATAAATATTCGGGATATTACAACATTCACTTGTTCAATGGACTCCTCTTGAAGAGTTCGGCACATATCAGTTGGATGCCTACTAACGCACAAATTCCGTAAGCTTTTGCTGGTTGTGTGTTACCTACAACCATTTGACGAATAAGAGAAGTTAGACTTGCAAGTTGTTGTTCAATAGAAGAATTTTTTTTACCTCATTAGCATTCTTAGGTGAAAAATCAAGTCTAGTGCCAAATTGTTGGGAATTAGCCGCCATATTTGCAATCAAACTCCTCGCAGCCTCAGGAGTTTTATCCACCAAAGCTCCTCCACTAGCAGCATCAATCATGTTTCTATCGGTAGATAGAAGACCTTCATAGATATAGTGGATAAGAAGCTAGTCACTAATTTTCGGTAGATAGAAGACCTTCATAGATATAGTGGATAAGAAGCTAGTCACTAATTTGATGATGGGGACAGCTCACACATAATTTCTCGAAACGTTCCCAATATTTATGTAGAGATTCTCCATTGTTTTGCCTCACCACAAATTTCTTTTCGAATATTGGTTATCTTGAAGCTGGAAAATATTTCTCCAAAAATAATCTCTTCAGCTATTCTATGTGGTAATACTTTCGAAGGGTAGATAATATAGTCAATTCTTAGCCAAATCTATTAGAGAAAATGGAAAAACTTTTAATTTGATTTGCTCTTCAGTTACTCCGGTAGGCTTCATACTTGTACATACATGAAATTACTTTAGATGTTTGTCAGGATCTTCACCTGAAAGGGCATGAAAAGTGGGTTAAAGATGTATTAGTTCAGATTTTAATTCGAAAGGAGTATTAAAATCTAGATTAGGAAATGTTATGCATAAGGGTTATTGATTCAAATCAGGGGCTGCAAACTCTTTCAAAGTTCGATTTCTTGCCATGACTTCTCTTCAAAATTTCTTTGAGCTTCCTTCCTTAATCTGCGTATAGTTCTCTCTATTTTTGGACCACACTTTAAATCACCTTGATTAGTAGATCGAGGTATGACCACACACAATCAAGGAAACTCAACTAATCTATGAAAAATAACTAAGATAAATTTGAAAATTGCTAAAACGTAATAAGGATCACAAAAGCACAAATAAACTAGAATCAGTTCCCCGACAACGGTGCCAAAATTTTGGAGTTCTGTCGCAGGCAACCACAATTAAAATCTTACTGCAAAAAATATTTATGTAGTAGTGCAAGTAAGAGTCGATCCCACAGAGAATGATTAGTTTAATTTATGCTTTGTAAACCAGAATGGGGGTTTTGAATAACAAAGACAATTTAAATAACGTTGACCAAAGTAAACAAATACGCAACTAACACAAAGTAATCTAACTAAATAAATCAGAAGAACAAGCCTTAGATTAAGTTAACTTCCACCATCAGAAACTTACACTCATTATTGACTCTAGCATAAATCAATTAGTATTTTGAATATTCACCGTTATAATTATTTTCTTATCTCTCCTTAATTGTAGTTAATTAGAAACAAGCGATCTAAATAACCCTAACTATTAAACAACTTTAGATGCGCTAAAAATTTAATCTAGTAGCAGTTCTAAGCAATAGAAAGATTTGGTGAAACTAAACAACACAATCACATGCAATTGTATTTAATTTAGTTGGGGTATTCTTCATAAGATATAATAATATTTTGATATGCAACAAATTATTAATCTTAGTTGCTTCACAAATTAGAGTGACCAAACAATTACGGATTTGATATCTAATTCAACAGTAGATTGCAACAAATAATAAACTAGTATGCATCCTAGCAATTAAACAAATTAATCATTAAAATTAAACACGGAAGAATTTTCAATACTCAAAATATAAATTGAACAATTAAAACCAATTAACTCTCACAATGTAATAATTCTGAGGCTTCCGTTTACTTAAACCAAGAATAGGAATTTAGCTACACATGACCATGAAAATACTTGTAGACAAATATTTTTATTAATTGAATGAAGTGTATTAATTACATCAGCTTTGACCCCTATTTATACTACTCAAAAGTAATCTTAATCCTAATAACAAAAGAAACAATTACGTAACTATCAAACTTTAAATTGGAATTGAAATCATAACTAAATTAAATCCTTATTACATTAGTATTAAAACTAATCTTCTAGAATCTAATTCTTTTTGTTCCTTGTTGAAATCAAATTGTATAGCTTTTAGAATCAACCTTTCATAAATTAGACAAACAATCCTTGCCGCGTTCGGAAATTCCATTATGATATCAATTTTGCAATTCACGTGTGAATATGCTATGTAATATAAGCCGTGGCCCACATGAAATAATAAGTTTCTCATGCTGCCCAATTTGATATTTGCTTTAGTTCACATGCTGCCCACCACGTTGATATGAATATTAAGCTTGATGACTTAAAAGTAATATGTTAATCACGCGAATAACTTGCTGCATTATTACGACTTTGTCCCTCCTTTTATTTCAAGTCCAAATAATGACCAATTTGTCCTTCAAAGCATTCTCAAAGTCACGGAATCCTATAATTTCACCTTAAATAAAAATATAAGAATAATGAGTGTATTTAGGCACAAAATAAATACAAAAGATTAAGTATTGAGGGATAAAAACATAACATATTTTATTCTCATCAGTTACTTTCCTTCAAACTTCTATATGACAACATGCATTGCATACAGTTAAGGTTAGGAATCTACAAATGCAATTGCTTCATCAGTGGCGGTGCCATATACTTGAGATTAATTCCTTTACTAAAAAAATATGTTAATATTAAAGATATTATACATTGATATGAAATGTTTCTTATATTATAATATATTGGACAAATTAAGTCCAACCGGATACTGCGCGATAAACACTATACAAATTACAAAATGACGAAAAGGTAAACTTCAATAAGATACTGAAGAATCACATCGTAAAAATTACAGAAAATGACTAATATTTTGTGGAATACGAAACAAAGTGAAAACACACCAAAAAACATTCAAGGGGAAAAACTCAATTTGTTATCAAACCACGCGCAATAAAACTAAATTAATGCTTATGGTCTATATTTTGCAGTTGGCTGCTTAGGTTGTAGGTTACAAAATTGACCTAATCGGTTGGACATATTTTTTTTTATTAATTCTAAAGTTTGTACATACTTTTAGTAACATTGCCATACTTTCAGTCGACTATGTAATAATTAATACTCCCTTTGTTGCAAATTAACTTTCAACTTTAAGAAGTCAATTCCTGAATTCTAAAATATAAAGTTGATGTAAATTCATTCAAGTTTTAAAAAAAAACAAATTTTGTAATTAGTAGTACTTTTTGGATAGTTTGTAATGTTCATGAGTGTAGTGATTAAATGAAATTAATTCATATCATTTTTGAACTTAAAAACGTTGTAAAAAATATCAAATTGGGACTCTTATTTTGGAAAGGATGGGGTAATTGTTAATAATATGAAGGATTTTAACATAAAATAAATAAATCTTACAAAAAGTACCACTAATTATATTATTTTAAAATTAGTTTGTATTTTAAATTTTGTAATTTTATGAATCGACTTCAAAAAGTCAAATTGACTCTTTTTTGGAATGGGAGAGTATTAATTATCAGAATTACCTTCTCAACTCAAAGATTTTTTTGATGAGGTGCACAATAAGGTGAAACTAACCAGTTTGAGTAGTGCTACAATTACAAAACAAGGTGTGTAAAACGATTTACAAAATATATTCTGTCAAGATGTTAGTCCTTATAGTTATTGGGCCCATCCATACATGATGAATCATAATCCATTCATGCCACATCATTTTGTACTCACTTTTAGTATCAATGTTTTTGTCAGCATAGTACTATTGAACCAGTTTTATATTTGAATATCTTTTGTAAAAATTATATTTCTATCTTTCCTAATCTGTCAAATGAATTGTTTATGACTGGACCTACTTTTGGTAATCTCATAGTCATTTATTTAGTCCCGTCACAAACATGTACCTTCTATCTTGATGTACAGAGCAATGTCAATGCGCTGATCGATATGAAGCTTGAGAAGCACAAGAATCTAAGGGAAGAATCTGGATTCTATTGGCGGGAAGTTTATGATGGGACTCTCAAATTTGATAGGAGAGAATGTGAGGTATGAAGATATATGATTTGGCTCATCTCCATTATTGCTTATTCTCAATTTTCTCAATTCTGTATGTATTTGTCATAGTACATTTGCTAATAACGATATAAATATGTGAATGGAAAGGTCGCAATAATATGATCAATTCTACAAAAGATTAGAATGATTAGAAGTATTTTTACTATTAAAAAAAATAACAATTATCTTTTTATTAAAAATGCTTATATTTATCCGAAGGTACAAATGTGAAAGACTGCTCTAAAGTTTGGTGTAATGATGCGACTCAATAAGATAAATCAAAGTGACAAGGTTCATTTCATGTATAATATCAAAAAATTTAATTATTTATAGAGTTGAGGGAAATTGAATAGAAGTGTAATGGAGGGGGGAAGAGCCAAATCCAAAATTTGTTGTTTTTAGTACCATGAGTCATGATTTGTTTCCACTGTGTAACCAGATTTGATGCATCATTACTTTACCTTGTCATTTACCTTGTCATTGATAAACTTCATTTTGTGAATTTTTTAACATATAACATTACCATAAAGAAAAATCCCCTATAACCCTACATTTTTTGTAACAATATATCCTACAATCATCATGGCTGACTTACTATGGGCAATGAAACAGGTTGCAGCATTGAAGAAGCTTACTCATCAAGACCTGATAGATTTCTTTAATGAACATATAAAAGTCGGGGCTCCTCTAAAGAAGTCCTTAAGTGTGCTAGTGTATGGGAGCTTACATTCTTCAGAGTACAAAGACGATAAAAATGAAGCTTTGGAACCCAACTGTATTCAAATAGAGGACATTTTTAGTTTCAAGATATCACGGTCTCTTTACGGTTCATTTAAAGGAGGCTTTGGCCATATGAAATTGTGAGGGATAACGGTTAAGAATTTAAATCAGTTTTAGCTGGACAAAAAATGGCAATTCAAATTTCTTTTATACATGTTGGCAAATTCTGTGATCATGTAGTTTAGCGGGTGGATTTTTGGCTTGAGAAAGCACGCTGAGGTGTTTCTTGAGGATCTATACATAATTCAGAACCATAATTTATTGCTCATTCAATTGAAGAATAAAATCAAATTTGTTATGATTAAAGATCTCATAATGCTGGTTTATTAGTAGATTGTGTGGATTTTATTGAAAGCTCACTACGTGATCTTACTCTGTATGCCAATTTCTAAATGCCTTAGGTGATTGATGATGGTGGTTTAATGGAGGGAATTGATATTTTCAAATAGAAACACTTTTCACATGAATAGAGGATTTTATATTTGAACGAGTAGTTTAATTTTTTTTTTTTGTGAAAATAACCGTTCTTTTATGTTGCATTTGGATTGCAGGAATAACGGTATGATAATGACTCATTCTTATAGAATGAAAAAAAATTGTGTTTGGTTATCCATTCTAATTTTAACTAAATTTGTGAATTTTATTCCTTGAGAGAGTATGGAATGATTCATTCTAGCCGAGAATGGAATTAATCATTTCACTTTCCAATCTCTTCTCTATTTTATTTCCTTTACCAATTCCATTCTTTCAATTTATAAGTAGCATTAAAAAAATTGTTTCTATTTTGCAAAATTTTATATTTTAAAATTAATGTGAATTTATTTTATTTTTATTAATACAATAGTTAATATTATAAATTATTTAAAAAGTATTATTAAATATAAATTTTTATTTTAAAAACAAAATAAATTTATATCTAAATTTAAATTTTAAAATTTTACAAATTAACTAGTATTAAAGTACAAATGGACTATTGTGCACCGTAAAGGTATATTACAACATGTGCCCAAGTATAGTGCACAAGCAACTTGATTAAAATAGTAAAAATTTGGCTGAATCGCTAGGAAAGTTGTCTGGAATTAAAGTTGCAAGGAAGACGCAAGGGATTTCTCATTTATTTTTTGCGGACCACTGCAATATCTATTTCAATTGTGAACTTAACGCATGTGCAAACATTGAAAAAATATTTGGGGATTATGCCTGTTGGGAAAAATGCACCTAAACTAATTTCAATCCGAAAAATTAATTTTTCCTTTTTGTGCAATTAAATAAAAAATCAACAAACTCAATAATAATAATGAAAATAACGAATAATCATCTACAAGCAATACACAATATTTGACGGGGAAAGTCTTTAAAAGAAAAAACTATTGGTCAAATTCCAAATCTCCACTATATCAAAATAATGTATTTACAATAATCCTCCCTAAAACTTGATGTTACACAATAAATTAAGAGAGTATAAATTTACCTTTTAGTAGGTTGAGAAACCTAATTAATTTCACCACCCAAAAACATCCCAAATAATAGTCTTCAAACTTTCAATTGAACGAAGATGGCGGCGGATACCAATGAGCAACAAATTGTAATTCTTTGAATTTATTCTTTCGGTACCTTCTTGCTACCAAGAATAAGACTCCATCATAGCCTTATTTAAACTACTCTTTAGAAACAATTTATTCTCCTAGTCAAATTAGAAATCATATCTTCTTATCTTAGTCACCAAACAATCTAACAAGTAAATTATTTTTCAATTTGGATTCCTTTCATAAGTGAGGATCCATACCTAACAATCTCCCATCCGAACAAATGAGAGGAGGGATCACTAACCACAACTCACTCGGAGTTAATTATTACAAAATCTTGGCTCAACTCAAGTTTCTTGGAACTTTCAAGTTTCTTCATGTCCGACTTTGTCTCATCGGCATGGTTCTTCACAATGGGAGGATCTAACTCAGACTTGACAGCTTTTTGCATGCCAAATTCATTCACAACCTCTTTGTATCGTGGCTGCAAGCTATCACTTTTTTTCTTCACTTTTGGTACCTATTTAAAACGAAGAGTTTTCTTCTCGTGGTTCTCATGCAAGTTTTTTCTCCCATCTTGCATGGCTTTGTACCACATCTTTTTTTGCCTAACTCCACATCTTCAACACCTCTCACATGTTTCCACATCGTGTAAAGAGTGTCTACCTTCTTATATCTAGTCAGCACTAGAGACCCTTTAGTGAGTTTCCATTGACCTTCACCAAAGTAACTTTTATAACCATTCTCATCAAGCTTACCAATAGAGAACAAATTAAGACGAATATCCAAAAAATATCTGGCTTCTCTCAACATCAACCTACAACCACTGTTAGTCTCCAAACAAACATCTCCAATACCTATAACCTTGGATGCACTTCTGTTTCTCATCCGTACATAGCCAAAATCACCACTAGTGTAGGATGTGAAGATTTCACCATGCGAAGTAGCATGGAACGAAGCACCCGAATTATTAATCCAATCATTAATATGACACTTGAGTTTATAATCACAAACAATGGCTACATCAACATTGAATAGATACACAATCGAATCTTTATCCTTATACTTCTCATTCTTCAAAAAACTACACTCTCGCCTTATGTGACCCGACTTCTAGCAGTGAAAAATTTTTATTTCTTTTCAATCCATTGACCTTTCTTTGAATTTGTCATCTTCAAGAGAGTTTCTCTCTCTCTGTTTATGCCCCTACTCTGTGCGACAAAAACTTGTAACTCATCATTAGTCATCACGCTATTGTCGACGTCGGGGAGGGGGTCAACCCTCCTTTCCTAAAGATGTGGTGTTTCATTTCTACCCTTTTTTTTGCTTTGCTATGTCAATTAATTCATTTTTTTAAAGGGTGAGATTTTTAGGAAAAGACCGACATAAATATCGACAAAGTTGAAAAGGTTGATTTTAATGATGGGCAAACTTATATAGAGCCGCCAGTTGGTATGAGTTTAAATGGATGTACCAACTCATCTAATTTTTTGAGGTTTTTGCAATATGGCCCAATATGTGACTTCGTAAAATCGGTCTAGAACTCGAGATTCATAGAGTTCGGGGGCTTGCTTAAGCGAGGGGAATGTGTTAAGCACCCCGACTTCCGTGAAACATGATTACCGCATCTTGTTAATTTCCTAAGTGTGAAGTGTTTGTGTGCGTGTGTGTGTGTGTGCGCGCGCTTTTGAGAAAGCCATTGATATATTTTGAATTGTGTTAAGTGCATTGATCCCATAAGTTATTCTAAGCCTGATTTTAGCCTAAGAGCGCAATTGTTCGATTTTAATTAGAGCTTTGATGAAAATGCCTTTTTGAGACGATGCTTTGGAAAACTTTCGCTTGATTTTATTCTAAAGTTTAACCTGAAGCGATTTGGATTTTATAAATCTTCGTTATTTTGATTTGAAAATCATTTTGGTGATGATAAACATGAAATAACGCATAAAAGGGTCAGGCCACCCGTGGGCATGAAAGCCATCTAAGTAGGCCCGAGCACCTACTATCACAGTTTCCACTATAACGGGCCCTAAATCCATTTTCTTGGGACGAGGCCCTCGAAGTCATTTTATGGCCTGAACATTACATATACAATGATTAACCGTTTTGTTACAATCAAAACCATGTCCATCGTGGGAATCAAGCCAAGATTCGATTTGTGGATCTCGACTCCAACATTCTTAGGCTAACTCCTAAATATATCAAAACATATACAAAAAGAGATCTAAAAGCAGGCTCCCATAACCCTATCTTTTAGATTATAATATTAAAGCCAACATTTTGAGGGACTATGTGTATTAACGAGGTCTATGGAAAGGGACTTAGAATCGAGGATAAAATCTTTAAATCTATGATGCCTTAGATTCGTGCAATGCCATAATCATAATTTAAATGAAAGCATATAGAAAATGTATCCTAAAATCGCTATCAGGTGATTCAATTGTTAGAATCTCTAGCGCGATTAGCTAGGACCTCCTCCCCACTATATATGGATCTAGGGTTTTGCGGAGTGTTCAAAATTGATTGAAAACATTAAAAATAACTCGATCTAACCTAGATTTGAGCCAATCTAGCATAGAGGTTCAAGCTTTGAAACCTTGGAACTGGTTTGAGGCTAGATCTGGCTAGATTTAGTGAAAAGATTCAAACTTTGATAACTTTAAATGCAAAACGATCGGTGAAAAGACTTGGATCTATGAGAAATTGGTGGATCTACACTATAAATGAAGAAAGATGCAAACTTTAATAAATTATTCGTAAACATAAAATGAACAAAACACAATAGATCTAATAGATCTAGTAGATCTACATTGAAAAAGATGAAAAAAGTCAGATCTTTCACCTTGGAAATGGAGGAACAAGCTTCCCAAGCCTTAAATATAAGAGATCCTACTCACTAATAGATGATTCCTATACAAGTTGCTTGATTCAAGTGAGATCTATGTTGTCGACGCAGGGGAGATTTGATTTTCTAAAATAGCGTCATTGCCCTTTTCTACCCTTTTTATTTTGTTATTTTAATTAATTTATTTAAAGGGTGATATTTTTAGGAAAAAAGACATAGACATAAATATCGATGAATTTGAAAAGGTTAATTTTGATAATTGGGTCGAATTAGGCAGAGTAAATGGGTTGGTATAACTTCAAATGAATGTACCAACTGATCTGAATTTTTGAAGTTTTCGCAATATAACCCAATATGTGACTTCAAAAAATTGGTCTGGAACTCGAGATTCATAGAGTTCGGGGGTTTGCTTGAAGCGAGTGGAAGGTGTTAGGCACCCCTCGACTTCCGTGAAACACGGTTAACGCATTTTATTATTTTCTTAAGTGTGAGGTGTGTGTATGTGATTTTGAGACAACCTTTGATATTTTGAAATTGTGTTAAGTTCCTCAATTTTTAAAGTTGATCTATTATATTAGCCTAAGAGCGCGTTTGTATGATTTTTATTTGAGCTTTGATGAAAATGACGTTTTCGCAGATTTTGGAGAACTTTGGGGTTCTTTCCCTATGTTGTCGCTTGGTTTTAGTCCTATGTTTTACCCCTGAGCGATTTATTTTACAAGATCTTTATTGTTTTGTTTGGAAAATTATTTTTTGATGATGATATATGAAATAAAGCATTAAAAGGGTCGGTCCATCCCCGGGCATGAAAGCCATCTTGATATACCTGAGCACCTACAATCACAGTTTTCACTATCACGAGGCCTTAAATCCCGCTTCTCTGGACAAGGCCCTCAAAGCTGTTTTAAGGCCCAAAATTATATATACAATGATTAGAACAGTTTAATATTATATTTTTGACAGAAAGGTCCATCGTGGGAATCTAGTCAAGATCCAATTAGTGGATCTTGACACTGGGATTCCTAGGCTCACATTAATATGTTTGATCATAACTTTAAAATGATCTAAAGGGTTCCTGCGACCCTAGCTTTAGATCGCAATATCGAAGCAACCACATGAGGGACTATGTGCCTGACGAGATCTATCGAAGGATCCCCGAATCTAGGATATGAGTCCACAGATCTAGGCTATTTAAAGATCCGTACAATTACATAATCGAGATTTGAATGAAAGTATATAAAAATGTATCATAAAATCGCTATCAGATGATTCATTAATTAGAATCCCTAGCGCGATTAGTTAGGACCTCCTCCCCATTAGATATGGATCTAGGGTTTTATGGAGTGATCAAAATTGATTAAAAATGTTGAAAATTACTAGATCTAACATAGATCTGAGTCAATCTAGCATAAAGGTTCAAGCATTGAAGCCATGGAACCGGTTAATGGCTAGATAAAGTGAAAAGATTCAATCTTTAACTAGATATATACAAAATATTACGTAAAGTAGATAGATCTATAAATAAACAACCAATATATGTACAAAGATTGCAACTTTAGTTGTATATAAGCACTACATTTAACAAGATCTAATAGATTTACAATGAAATGTACAAAAGATTAGATTTTTTACCTTGCAAAATGAAGAAACAAACTTCCTTGCACTTGAATCTAAGATATACCACTATATATATATATATATATATATATATATATATATATATATATATATATATATATAAGACCTAACTATATAATGTTATATCTCACTTGAATCTAAGGGTGTTTTGTGCTAAATTCAGACCCCTCTCTCTAGAAATCCCATTTTCTCTCTCTAGAATGAGCTCTCTCTCGATGGGTGTTGTCTCCAACATATTGGACCACCGGGTATTGTCTCTGATGCCTTTGATAGGTATTGTCTCCACCGGATTGCACCACCGGGTGGTATCTCTGAGGCCTTTGATAGGTATTATCTCCAACGAATTGCAGCACCGAGTATTGTCTCCGAGGCCTTCGATGGGTATTGTCTCCAATGGATTTCACCATCGGGTATTGTCTCTGACGCCTTCGATGGGTATTGTCTACAACAGATTGCACCACCGGGTATTGTCTTTGACACCTTCGATGGGTGTTCTCTCTAATGGATTGCACCATCGGGTATTGTCTTTGAAGCCTTTGATGGGTATTGTCTCTAACGGATTGCACCACCAGGTATTATCTCTGAAGCCTTTTCGATGGGTATTGTCTCCAACGGATTGCACCACCAGGTATTGTCTCCCACGCCTTCGATGGGTATTGTCTCCAACAGATTGATTGTCAATTATGAAAGGGGTAATTTTTTTATTCTTGGTTCTCGGTCGTTTTTATTCCAGGATTTCTGGTTTCTCTTGACTTTTATACCATTTTAAGGGATTTTTGGGGTTTAATTATTTGAGAATCGGTAATTTTATGAGTCGAACATGCACCTTTTTCTGCGATTACACATGTGGCCATACGCGAGTGGGTTAACACCCTTTGCCTCCTTCATTTTCTCTCATTTCTCTTGAGTTTTATTTCATTCACTTTAGTATTTTTGAGCTTTTTTTAGATCTACCCTTTGTGTGGCTTGATTTCGCGGATTCTGTCACCGTACACTCAATCAGCGCACTCGAGGTAATGTGTATACTCTCTTCTTTCAAGTTTTTACCGATGTTTTACCGCGTTTGCTTTGTTAAAAACAATGTATTGAAAATTTATGCATATATGACTTGATAAAAATGCTTTGCTTCAATGTATGTTTACATCTTATCACATGGAACACCAGGATGTAAGAAATTTCATTTTTAGAAATCATTTTCGACACCTATTTTGATGAGTGTTAGCATTATTTTATTTATTAGTGACAAACTTATGTTTGATTATTGGGTTGTGATTGGGTGCCTATAGTCGACCATTTGATGCATGCCTATGTGCATGGGGATAATCCATATTATAGGTAGGGGTGAAAACGAGTCAAATCTCAGCGAACACTCTAATGCTCAGATTCGGCTCGTATAAAAAAAATTAAGCTCGAATTCGACTCGAATTCGATAAGGAATTTCTAATTTTATGCCAGATTCGACTTAAATCATTATTCGGACCTACCCGGCTCGTAAGTACTTGACTCATTTACAAAACGAGTTACTCACGAGCCTTCAAATCGAGTTTCGAATATGAACCATTTCACTTAATACTGAACCACTACATACTAAATTGATTATTGAACTAATGTTTATATATAAAAGTCTTTTACTTTTATTTATGTAAAGAAATTACAAAGAATGTAATACGAATTGACAATCAATTCACTGATTTATTCAAGTACAAGCTTACATAATTTAATACTACAATTTATATTATAAAGATTGATACAAATATCACATATTTAGCTTGTTAGTATGGATCAGACCAGTATTCGAATATGATCCATCGAGCAAGTATCGAGTATGGTTCGAGAAAAAATGAAATACTCGAACCCTAATCTGAGCGAATACTGGTATACTCGAATTCGACTTGTGTATCATTAAACATAAACGAGTATGAATCATATTCGACTCGAATCAACTTTGAATTCGAGCTTTGGATCATATTTTCGAACCAATCTCGAGTCGAGTATCGAGCTACTCTTCTCGACTAACACCCCTAATTATAGGGGGGACTCTGGAAATTTTTTTTTGCTGGTCGGTGGTAAGAACGTATATGCATATTTAGTTATGTTAGGATATATGCAAGAATGATGTAGACTTATGTTTAAGGTATGTGAAGGACATGCATGATGTTATGATTTAAAATTCTTTACCTAGGAGTCTATTGTCTCTAGGCTAGCGTAGATGCAAATTTAAAAATGACAAGATAATGACATACCTTGTCTCATTTTGAGTGCCACAATGTTGTTGTCTAGGCATTGATCTAAATAGATCTAGTAGCTCCGCCTCCCATAGGGCCTCTTCTGGAGTTTGTCTTCGCAGGACCGCTTCGACCGTTCCCGTTCCGCGAGTGGCTCGACAGGTTCGCCTTCTTACAGAGTCCGTGATTTATCCTATAGGAGTTCACAGGACTGATATGCCTGATGTGGAGGATGATGATCCCGATCCTGAGGTCCCTTCCCAGTCCGCTTCGCGTCGAGTCCTTCTTGTTATTTAGGTGGTTATTCCCGAACTTTTAGGAGTTAATCTGAGCCGTTACCCATCGGTTCATGCGCATGCTAACGAGGTATAGGATATTTCTTAAATTGAGTATTCTTAATCTTCTATTTTCAACAAGAGTCAGTTTTTTAACCCTTGTGTAACGTAGCTTCCAGAGTTCACCCAAATTAGGGGGAACTGGTTTAGTGTTTTTTCTTTGTACTAGTTTCTTCATCCCTCCTACTGAGCCCGGGTAGACTTTTGGGGTTTCACGCCCTTTTTCACTATTACTCCTCATCGCTACCCGTGGGGCTACCTTCACGTTTTATCAAAGAGTTGGTTTCATTAGAGCCAGTCGCTTCATCTTCTGAACTGCGAGGTGATGATGACGCCCATGGATTGGCGATATATTACTGACATGGAGTTTTTCTGAGCTAGGGTGCCTTTGGAGGGTGACATCACCCCAGCTGTTGGTCGCGCTCTTCTTGGATTCTCTTCTCAGGAGCGGGCCTTCAAGGACCATATCTGTGACGCCCCCAAATTCAGGTACTTGAAACCCGAACTCGGTGCTTCACGATAACATTTCTATGAGCCGAATAATATAATAATAATAACAATAATATAGATACCAAACTTGATTTACATATGCATCAAAGTCTACTCCCAGGTACGTGACCTTTAAACATTTATTACATCATAGATAATAAGTATCATTGTCTTAATAAACTTTAACTATTACACAAAATATTATTAAAACTTATTCGAACAACTTTCCTTTCCCCTTGTTCTTGCCTGATCCTTCGGGTTGATCATACTTAACTGAAAAAATTTAAAATTTAAAGCAAGAATGAGCATTTGATTGCACAACAAGTAATAACAACAATAAATATTAGCTGAAAGAATTAAATGTTTTCTTTGAATGACGCTTCTACAATGAATCAACAGTTGTGAAGTAAGCTGAACCAATAATAACAACATATCAATTCTATATCAAATTTTTGAAACTACGTACTAACTATAACTGGAGATTTAGCCGACAGACTATAAACATTGTTTTCTACTTTCGAAAAGGTTAAACAGAACTTCATCTGTAAACCGTCATAACTTACAAGCATGGGGGGGGGGGGTGATCAGCCCATTATGCCCTGTATTGATCAATACTACATGCAAGAACGATATTATCGTTCATCTTATCCACCTTAGGTGCACAAAAGTTTTCCCATGTTCGGGATGTTCATACTTAGTCGGGAATCCGAACCAAAACAATCTGGTTGGATACAATAAAGTTCTATCTTGTTCAATAATATTTTTAAGTTTGTGTTTAGCCAAATCAAATAGCTTAGACGGCTTTTAAGTCAACGTATACATACTAAAAATCAAGAGGTATGTATCAACATGTGATTAAATACAATGATTATCCAAGTGGGGGCACTTGTATAACCATATTTAGAAACTAACGAACAGAATAAATATATGGATTATGCACTAATACTGTGTTGATAAACAATGATCGGATAATTTAAGAACTTGTATGAATATGAATAATTAGATACATAATCAATAACAATAGAGTTGATAATTTGGCAAAATGATAATATAATTCTAAAACTTTCTTACTTATGTCCATTGCATAAAGGAAATGCAAAGTTAGGATACTTGCCTGAGCTGCTGCTTACAATAACGCAACTTAGATTAATATTTTATATTGAAACCTATCATTAATAAGATCATTCGTTCGATTAGAATAATGTATCATAACACATAGTACTGCTATTTGCAGTTAGCACATAACCTAATCACATTGTCACATATTTTAGCAGTCATTGGTTCACAAATAAACACTTACTGAGTCCAATTATATAAGTTTAGATCAATTTTTGAAATATTTCAGTGTACCGGCAGTTTTATCGGACAATTATCGAGTCTAAAACTCTATTCTGTAGTTCAATATTCGATTAGATAATTTAAATATCAGACATATTATCTTTTATAGCCTTATAATAATTTTTAAATAATTATTATAATTTATCATGATTTTTTAAACACTGAAATCATTATAAAATGATTTAAATATTAAATAATTCTATTATTATTAATATCTAATTAATATTAAACTATTAATGAAACCATTGCCTAAAATATTAAAGTTATTTATAATAACTCAAAATATTTTAAAGTATAATATTATTACCTTTAAATCATTTTTAAAATAATTAAAATTATTTTTAAATAATTACCATTAATATTTAAATATTAATGTATTATTCATCAAAATATTAAAAGTCATTTATTATAACTTAAAATATTTTTAATTCATTTATATCCTTTTTAAATGATTTTTAAATTAATAAAACCATTTTTAATTTATTTATTCAATATAATTATTAAATAAATTAAATATCATTATTATAAAATTATTAATGAAATTTACCTTTAAATATCAAAGTTATATTTTATAACTTAAAATATTCTTAAACTATTAATTTTCATTTAAAATAATTTTATAATATTAAAATCATTTTTAATTAATTTATTTAATATAATTACTAAATAAATCTAATATCATTAATATTAAATAATTAATGAAACTAATCTTAAAATATTAAAAGTTATATTTTATAACTTAAAATATTATCAAATACCTTATTATTATTTAAAATAATTTTTAATACAATAAAATTATTTTTAATTAATTTATTTAATGTATTTATTAAATAAATTAAATACCAACCTTTATAGACCCATTTAGCGTTGTCAAATCATCGGGTCAATGTCTTAACCTTTTTGGTTGCATTGGTGCAACTTGATTAAATACACCAAATGGCTAATCTTAAAGTCAATCGTCGACATTATACACGTTCGGACCTTTTTCACTTGTTTTTTCAAACAAATCTCACATTAACATGAGAACACCAAAGAACAAGTAACGAAAAGGGACACTCAAAAATCCCGACGTCGACAATTATGACTAGGGATTATTCGGTATAATCATAACCTGTAATGTTACAAATGATGTGGTAAAGTCCTCCTCGTTGGCGTAGTGCATTGATGGACGATTCTTTGGCATGATCGTGACCATTGGTGATTTCACGAATATCCTTGGCCCGTAGTGCATAGATAATTCGTGGACGTGATACAAATGAATATCCTTGGCCTGTAGTACAGGGATGATTCGGTGATGTGGATTATTTATTAAGCTGAGTCTCAGCGATAAAATTTATGATAAACTTTTTAAATCATAGAAGATAGTAGATATCATGCTCTACTTGTCTCTTCTAATGGATTGCTTATTCCGCTACAGTTAAACTTAATGTTTATTGTATTTTATCAGTTTAACATCGTTGAAGGCTAACGATAATTTATTCTGCATTATCTTAGTCATAATATTCTTTACTGGGCTAGTTGAGCTCACCATTTTGCTTTCATTGTTCTCTTCAGGAAATGAGAACGTAGCCGGGACTAGTCGGGGAATGGAGTGATGGTCCGAATTAATTGGTGGTTGTATTAGTCCTCACTATTCTATGAAATACTGTGATAATAAATGTAATGAGGATTGAATTTGAGTTTGGATATTGTCTATAAGACAATATTCATGAAAAAACTCTCAGCTCATGTTGTAGAATTAAGTTTGTATTTGTATTTTGTACCATATATTTGGTGTCTCAGAATGGGTGATGTATACCTGTTTTGGGGGCATCACACTCGTCATACTATTAGTCGGGATATTATGTCGATTCTTGCGAACCAGAAGCACGAGAATGCTGTTAGGCAGTGCTAGTAGTAGATAGAGAAAATATAGATATGTAATTATTTTATGTATCTGTGTAGAGATGTAAAGCCCTTTTTTGTATAACTAAGGGGTGGTCTTTTTGTAAGTCCTAATTTTTGTGAAATTCGATCGTTGTGTTTGATGAATAATAAATAAGTAAAAAGAAGAAATAAATAATAATGAAACTATATTTATTTAAACAGAAAAATGCCACTAAGAATGATACAACGTAATCAGGAAACTGAATCCCATAATGAGAACCAAGAGGGTGAGAACAACCCTATGCATGAGTTTATTAATTTATTAACGGCTGCATTTAACCAAGGTTGGGGTAGAGCACCAATGGTCCGTAGGGTAGCTCGAACGATTACCTTTAAGGAATTTAAAAGTGTGGGTCCGCCGGAGTTCAAAGGAACTACAGACCTTATTGAGTCCCAAACATGGGTGAAAGGAATTGAGAACGCATTTGTAATTGCAAACATCGAGGAGGCGCAAAAGACTTCTTTTGCATCTTATATGATGAAGGGATAAGACAACTTCTAGTGGGAGGCTCACTAGAGTGGGGCTGGAGCAGGTGCGGTTACGTGGGAAAAGTTTAAGGTCTTCTTCGAGAACTACTTTCCTACGAGCATGCAGGGTAGGATGGAGATTAAGTTCCTAGAACTTAAGCAGGGGGACATGATGGTTCCCAAATACGCAGCCAAGTTCTATGAATTAGCTAGATTTTCTCCAGATCAAGTGGAAACTGATGAGACGAAGGCTCGTAGGTTTGAGCAGGGACTGATGCCCTGGCTTTATAGCAGGATTTATGTGTTTTAGAGTGCCTCATTCGGAACAATCCTGGAGAAGGTAATTATTATAAAGGGTGGTAGTGAGGCTTTAAGAAAATACCACAAAGAGAGGAATAATAAGAATAAAGGAGAAGGAGTATCCAAGACTGAGGGAGCTAGTGGCAGCGGAAGTACGCCCAAGAGGAAGGGATTTAACTCTGGGAATACTGGAGTAAAACAAGGGGATCTTAAGTGTAGGATCGAAGCATGCAAGAAATGCAGGAGTCTGTCTCAAGGGGAAGTCGGTTTACTATAACTGTGGGCAGGAGGTGTGACGCCCCCACAATAGGTATACACAACCGATTTTGAGTCACCAAATACATGGTACAAAATTTAAATACAAACTTAATTTATACAACTGTAGTGCAGAATATGACAACACATATACTGTGAGTTTCAATACAAATATTGTAACGTATATAATACGACAATATTCATACTTAAATTATTACAATGCCATATAAAATACAGCAACAAATATGTCAAGTCCCCAAAGGAACACGAGAAGATTTATGTCCTCCTCATTCTAATGGAGTATATTTTGACGCTTTCAAATTCGAGTTCGCATCCCCCTATTTGGTTCACCAAAATTAACTATTAAATGATGTATAAAATACGTCACATACAATTTAAGTTCTCAGTACAATTATTAAGTCACACCATTTCATAATTTGATTAGGATTGTGACTAATTCGAAACACTACTTTATACCCATGTTCTCTCTACTAGTCCCAGCTACACTTTTATTACCTAAAAGCAGTAAAGAATATCATGACTTAAGATAATTACATTATCAATAGCCTTCATCATTAATAAATCAGATATTTAGAATATATGGTAGATGATAAAAGTTTTCAACCATAATAGCAGTGGAATCAACAATCCATTAGAAGAGTCAAGTAGAACATAATGTCTACTATCCTCTCTAAATTAAAAGTCCATCATCAATATTTTATTCCTATAACACTAATCAACAGTTCTTCGTTGTACCCAAGACAAAGAGAACTTTCACCACCTGTTTTTACCTGAAACACAAAGCTCATGGTTATACCAATTTACAGTTTATATTTATAATTATGCCATTAAATTCATCTTTACACTACGATCGAAGACATACAATTGTAAAACCAATAGTCAACAGTCCATCTTTGTACTACGGGCCAAAGATATACAACTGTAAAACCAATAATCAACATGCCATCTTTGGACAATGGGCCAAAGATATACAATTGTATAACAAATAATCAATAGTCCATCTTTGCACTACGGGCCTAAGATGACTTTTACCACATCATTTGTCTGTAACATTAATCCTCTTTACACGTAAGCCAAAGAGGATTTTTACCACATCATTTGTCTTTAAAATAAATAATCCACACCACTAAATTATCCATGCACTACGGGCCAAGGATATTCGTTAGTATCACATCCACGAATTATCCTTGCATTACGGGCCAAGGGTATCACATCCATGAATTATCCATGCACTACGGACCAAGGATATTCATTATTATCACATCCACGAATTATCCATGCACTACGGGCCAAGGATATTCGTTAGTATTGTCGACGTCGGAATTTTTAGTTGTCCCTTTTCGTTACTTGTTCTTTGGCGTTCTCATTGTTAGGCGAGATTTGTTTGAAAAAAAAAGTGAAAAAGGTCCGACATGTATAATGTTGACGATGGACTGTTAAGAGTCGCCAGTTGGTGTTTTTAACTGGTTGCACCAATGCAACCAAAAAGGTTTGCACAAACTAGTCTGTGAAACCGAGATTAATTTTGGGTCCGGGGGCTTGATTATGCGGAGGGAAGGTGTTAGGCACTTCAGACATCCGTGTTGTTACTATGATCGCCACTTTTCAAAGAAACTGTTATATGAATGTGTGTGTGTGTGTATCAATGTACAATTATTTGAAAGTAGTGTGAGGCCTCGTTCGCACCTATATACACAGTGTTTGAATTTATAGAAAAACCAGTTTTAGGCATATATAGCAATGAAGTTTTGTAAAAAGAGGTTTTTCAAACCTTGTGCAATAGGAATTAAGACCTTTTCATACTTCCATTTTATGGTTAAATGTTCGGCTTATTTGCTTTTATTTTCGAGATGTGAGGCATCTTCGAGAAAATAATATATAGTTGTGCTGAACTCCTCATGGGCATGATAGACATCTAAGGTACACTATAAATAATGTACAAGCTGCTTACAGCTGAAAATGTCCATCATGGGAACCAAATCTAGATGTAGTAGACTGAATCTGTGATCACATGATTCCTAGGCTCACATGATATCTCAGTTTGTATGAAAAGCAGTAAGCAGTTATATATATAAAAGTTGTAAATATATATATGTGCATGATCAACCACCACGAAGCAACTCCATGGGGGATCGAAAATGTACATAAAGTAGTAAATGTGATCAACCGCCACGAAGTAAACTCCAGGCGGGACTAAATGTAAATAAAGCAGTAAAAGGCCTCAAAGTAAACTCCAGGCCTGAAATAAATGTATATATATATATATATAAGCAGTAAAGGCACCGAATGTAAAATCCAGGCTCATCAAATATGTCTGACAACAATTATATATATATATATATATAAGCAAGTAAACGCTCCAAACATAAGTCTAGGCTCAATCGAGGCATAACTCGGTAATGTTAGTCCATATATAAATATATACATATATAAGTATATATATACAGACAGAAATGAAAACCACGGATCAAGTCGCGCTACACTTACACAACACGACTCTCAATGTGTAGAATAATGTGTGCAAAGATGAAGAGAAAGGCTTTATAGAGTGTGAGAAGGCTTATAGTGGGCTGCCAATACAGGCTTCTATGACTCTGAATGGATAAACGCTCAGATCCCGCTGGTAAATGTATCCCACCATCCTATTGGAGTTACTGCCAACAATATGTATTTGTCAGGGTTGCCTGACCTTCGCTAATGTATGTATCACTGGATAGATCCCTGCTGGGTGCATTGTCAAGGCTGCTTGACTTTCATTGATGTGTGTATCAATGGTCGTATTGCGTTGTAACCCCCCTCCTGGGAAGGTTGTCATGGATAAGTTGCTATAATGGGTTTACTTGCCACCGGCTGCAGTAATGTCAAGGTTGCTTGACCTTCATTGATTTGTGTATCAATGGTTGAATTACGTTGTAACCCCCGCCGGGGAAGGTTGTCATGGATAAGTTGCTTCGATGGGTCTACTTGCCACCGACTGTAGTAATGTCAAGGTAGCTTGAACTTCATTAATTTGTGTATCAATTGTTGAATTGTGTTGTAACCCCCACCGGGGATACTTCTTTAATTCATAATTCGGCGTTGTAACCCCCGACGGGGAAGGTTTAGAGTTGTGACCCTGCACTGATAGCATCAGACCTTTGTGAGGTATTGTCGAGCATGTTTTGTAAAAGCTGAGGCCATTGGTATAGAATACCTTGTATGCAGACAAATACCAATGAGTAAAATGTGGAGCCAGAGTTTGGCTCATAAAAACTAGGATTTTAGGCTATTCCGCTCAATAGCATAGCGTTTTCTCTAACTGGAACGAGCTGGAGGTGTGGGACCCACATAGGGGTGCCGCAGGTACACCTGCACCAGCCGCAGGTGGACCTGCGGCCAACCATGGGTATATATTCCCTGCGGGTTGATTTCATAAGTTATTTTCAAGTTGCACGACGAAGGAAATCTGAGAGCTCTTCTTCAGACCTGTTGAGTTCGAGCAACTTTCTATATATTATGCCACCGTACAAGCGTTCTTCACTGTCTTGGTAACATATGCATGTATTCTTTTCCAGTTTCTATCTGTTGGAAAATGATTTATCACATAAAATGCATTTAGACACATAGTAGTGAATATGCATGCTGATATGATTTGATAAAAAATATTCAACACAGTAAATGTTAGTATTAAACCATGCTGAACATAATGATGTGAAAAAATTTGACTTTTGAAATAGTCAAATTGGCACCTTTTACTGTCATTTCTTATCCTATTTGAGGACAAATTAGTAAAAGTGGAAAAGTAAAATAACCCTGGTAATTAGATTACACTTATGGATTTTTTACTGTGATGTATTAAATGAATTTAGGATGTATATGACTGTTGGTAGGTGTGCTACTGAATGGCCACCTAGGCATGCCTATGTGCATATGGATAGTCCCATTTACAAAGGGGGCTATGGCAAAAAAATTTCCAAAAAGTAGGCATTGGGTAGTTATGCATTTTTAACTCTACTGTATATATATGTTAAAACAATGCATGCATGCATGTAATCATAAAATGCATTTTAAAAAGCTCCAGGTAAGAATTTACCACACCCTTTCTGAGGTAATTTGGAGACTTGTTGTCCAGATATTATGGATCTGGATCAGCCGAGTTGTTCTCGCAGGACCACTTCTGGTGTACGGAGGAGGGCTTATGAAATACCTCAACCCCGTTCTATTAGACAGCCTCGTCGTTTGGTGGAGGCGGTGATACGTCCTATCTGGGTTGAAGTGTCGGACGTTGAGGACGAGGAGGAGGATGTACCAGTTGAGGTTCCTGCTCCTACTGCATGTATTCCCCATAGGGATTTTCCAGGTATTCAAGTGGCGAACCCAGATCTTCTGGGTGACTTGAGTCGGCATCCTTCAGTCTACCTGCACGTAAATGAGGTATGAAGTTAGATCTTAATCTTCCATGTTTCCTATTTATGAGGAGTAAAGGGTTCTGATGTTGATCTGCATTTGATGTAGGTTCCCGACTTTACACAGCCTAGATGGAATCGGTTCAAAGATCCACTCTATGTTTGAAGCCAGATGATGACTATAGAGCGATTGTAGATGGCTGGGGATTCAAGACGTTCTTTTCCATTCTTCCCCATCGCTGTCCCTGGGATTACCTCAGGGCATTGTCTGAGCGCTGGTTTCACCAGACTCAATCACTTCACTTATTGGACTGTGAGGTGATGATGACGCCAATGGATTGGCGGTTTATCGCAGCTATGGAGTTTAGAGGGGATCCGGTGCCTTGCACGGTGGATATTACCCCTACTGTCGTCATATCCTTGTTAGGAGTTTTGGCGGAGGCGCTCGAGGGCAGGACTGTTCGTACAAGTCCTTTGAGTGTAGATGCTATAAGCAGGCTGTTGAGTGAGCCTATACCCGATGATGTAAGAGTCATGGTTCACATTCTTCGACGATTGTTCCTAATGATCATTAGGGGTTGCTTCATAACAGATAACTCTTCTACGGTGTCCTTCGCTTTGATCAACTCCACTCGACATGTGGACCGTATAGGAGATTATGATTGGGGTTCTTATACCTTCGCCTACTTCCTCAGGGGAATGCGCATGCGATCACAGGGCTTGCCAAGGCTTGGTTAGGATTCTACCCATTTTTGATGGTGAGTATTTCTCTTGTTTTTTCCCATGTACAGGTTATGAGCGTTGACTAACAGTAGATGTTTGCCTTTGTGTTCGTAGTTTTGGGCCAATGAGAGGCTTCCATGTTTATGTCCTATGAGTGTGTTAGGTTTAGACACCTATCCACGAGGATGGAGATGGCATCATTCCATACTGGCGGAGGTCCCTGTTGCTGAGGGTTTCACTCATTGCCGCCTACAGCTGGAGTTGTTAACAGCGGATGTCATCACATGGGTTCCCTATTCTTCGGAGCATTTGAGTGTTGGATTTGAGAATGGGTACCCAACTGGAGTTGAGTATGTTATTTCCATCCGTAGGATTCCTCTCTTCACAGATGGAGGATGGGAGCTCTATTTAGGAGAGCGTGCTATCAGGAGCACTATAGAAGAGATTCGCATGTTGATCTTGCCTCCTGCCAGACGTTATTGGCCTATTTCACAATCACCCGTCATTGACATCCCATTGTTGGGGATTGACAGTTTCACATTGTCAGAGGGCCCCTGCACTCAAGATATGGTCTAGCATTGGTGGTTCCCTCGTACCATTGGAGCTCAGACCCGCGCCACACAGTTTATGGGGGATATGGTTCCAGGATCCGTGATGATGACAGATTGGCTAGCCTGTGTCAGAGATCCAACTCATGTGACATGACGACGGTTTGACTTAAGTATTGGACCGATCACATTTCTTTATCCAGCATTTTGGTAGAGATCCTTCAGAGGCAGATACTTTTGATCCTTCCAGCTCTGGCGCTGGCCCCTCAAGTGACCCATATAGCTTTGCCGGTGCAGATCCTCCTCAGTATAGGCCCCGACATCCCAGTAGATAGAGATCCAGTGACTCAGAAGAGTTACATCGTGGTGGGTGGATTGACGATGTAGACATCGATACCATTGACTTCTTCTGATGTATATTTCTCGTTATCTCTTTTGATAGGTCTCTGTTAGCTGCTGGGTAGCTTCACCCCATTCTCGCTATATCTTTTGATAGGCCTCTGTTAGATGTTGGGTAGCTTCGCCCCATTTCCCTGTATTTTAGTTGTACAGAGATGTATTAGATGATGATATACTTAGGAATGTATGTACAATTTTCCATTCCCTATATCATATTGCCATCTATTGTATCATGCATGTTATTATGTTATGCATATGTATGTATATCCAGAGATATTCAGCATTGACTCCTGGATGGTCTTATGACACGGCCCGTACAGATGTCTTCTTCGACAGTTAACCATATTATTATACCCCACCATCTTTGGTGGCATCTGGTATGCGCTCATGGTATGATAGTATGTCACCATCAGACAGGGTGACTGTAGATCATTTGTTGTAGCACACTATAACCTTGTTGATATTTCGGGTTCCCTGTGGTTCATAGAGGGTATCTTTAGAGCATCGGGAAATCAAGAGACATGTGTTTTTCGATTCGGGACCCAGGAGTTGACTCCTACTCTGGAAGAGTATGCACGATTGACGATGCCGCCGTTAGACAGACCTTACACGCATATGGCGATCGGAGACATGAGTAGGCAGTTCATGACCCTCACCGGATTGAGGCGTAGAGTGGTACATGATGAGATCACATCTGGCCACGTGATATCCCAGAATTTTCTGATTGACAGATTTGGCTCTAAGGATAGTTATGCACGGCACTCCGGGGATTTCACCACACCGGAGGATCATTGGTGTTTGGCCAGAGTGGATGTACTGTTACTATGCGTACTGTCGTACGTCTACATGCCACAATACATGGATGAGCTGGACATCGGGGTCATTATGGCAGTGAGAGCTCTCAAGGAGGGTCATACTGTAAGACCCCAACTTATTATTAATGAAATTGAATTTTCTCTATTTATTATTTTGAAATAGTAAGGGTTGATTTGATTAATGTGGTTAGTTATGGGTAAAAAGCGCAAATATTTCAAATATGCAAGTGGTTATAAAATATTCATTTTATCGAGAGAATATTCGCTTGGTCGTGGAATATTTTTACCGTTTGGGGAATATTAAAGACGACGACGCAATTGTGTGGGCCCCATAATGGAAAGCGATTGGATGAAGAAAACGACAAGTATAAGTTGTTTATAAATAACGCACGTAGTTGTTATCGTTAATAACTTGTTGGAATACCCTATTGTTGTTAAAACATAGTAGCATATTACCAGTATTGCACCGCTTATTGATTCTTACGTAAGAAGGCACTACTCAATAATTGTTATGAAGAGTTACCGTTTAATATTTTATTTTATTGATTCAATAATTGCTACGTTGATATTTTATATTATTGTTGTTTCAATAATTGTCACTACACAGTATTTTCATTATCAAATCAATAATTCATATTATTTAAATAATATTATTAGATAACATTATTGGCAATTCTAGAAAGTTCTATCTAAGGAGAGGTTTGGTCACCTAATCAATGCTAGTATTTGAACTTATCGAAAGCGCACGGTTGTCGATGATTGATTGTGATTCTCGTAATATTATTTGTTAATAATTAATTATTGATTTATATGATAAGGGAAATATTTATTTTATGTGGATATAGATGGAGAACATTTTAATGTGACAATTGTTGAAAATTGATATTTTATCTCTCTTCGATAAAATAATTATTTAAATATATTATTATATTTTAATAATATAATAATGGTGATATTTTACAATGAATGTGGGATATATGAATAAATGAGGAGGAAGAGTATTTTTATTTCAATAAATGTTTAAAACATGTTTTTCATGTTTGTGGACCCCATTTCTTGACTGAAATTTGATTATAGCCTGTAAAATCGCCCGTTTGTGGATTTCGGTCAATTTTTGTTTGGAATTTGGAAAAACTTTCTTCTACAAAGTTGTAGAGAATGGAATTTCCTATGGAAAGGACATGAGGTTTGAATTTTTCTAATAAAAGGGCTATTTATTATGAATTATTGAAGTTCTGAAGTTCCAAAATAATTATTTTTCAAAAGTTTAAAATTTGTTTTAAAAGAAAAACATTTTTGATATGTTTGATGTGCCCCATTAATTTTTAAAATGGCTGAATTCAGATCTCTAAATGTGGGCGTAGGAATAAAAATAAATAATATTAATATTTTATTAAATTTTCTGCTTTGGTGTTCTAAGCATTTTCCTATAAATAGGGTGCTTAGGTTAGAATTGAAAATCACACCAGAAACTGAAGTTTCTCCCTCTTTCTCTCTCTATATTATCGAGTGTATACTTGTGAGTATTTTGTTACTTTGAGTTTTGTTATACGGTGCAAGTTCCCTTCAGCACTATATTCGGTATTCCAGCTAGAAGTACAATCTTTTCAAGGTAAGGGATGTTATATTATTTTTAAATGATATTATTTTTTCTAATATCATTATGCCGGATTATTGGTAAGATTTTTCTTGTGAAATTCTTGTCTTTTAGTGTAGGAGTTACTATTCACGTATACAGCACTATTCACGAATACGGCACTATTCATAGAAAAATTAAATTTTAGTTTTTCGTCCAAAATATCTATAATGGATAATAGCTTTGATTGTATCCATGTTTTGATCATTCTTGAATTTTACTTCACTATAGTTATTTATGAAGTATTTTTGAACTCGGATTGTTTAAAGTACTTAATCCTTAATATTTGTTCTTTTTGTTTCAACCGGATTCGCTTTCTTTAAAGTATTTTCATCATCCTCACCCTAAAAGATGATATTATCGAATATCTTTGGCTCAGAGTAAAAGATGGTTGATTTTCTTATGAATATCTTTGGCCCTGTAGAGTGCAAAGATGTACGTGTGTTGAGATGAACATGATTAATCGATGAATATCTTTCATTCAGTAGTAAAAGATGAATATTTGATTCAAGATGAATATTGATTGATGTTACAGGATAAAATATTGATGATGGACTTTTAAATTCATAGTTTAATTTCATTCTCTACGTAACTCATCTATGAATTATTATTTCATTGCGAATATTGATCCGAAACTTGTTGTTTATTATATTCTATCATATTTTTTCCGTTGAAGACTAACGATAATTTGTTCTATATTATCTTAGTCATAATATTCTTTATCGGGCTAGTTGAGCTCACCCTTTTCATTTTTGTTCCATTTTTTCTCCTCGGGAGGCAGGTAGAATGTAATGAGTACTAGTCGGGGTGTGGAATGATGGTTCTAGAAGTTGTTTTAGTAGTCCTCACCATTTTGTAAAATAATGTACCAATAATTGTAATGAGGACTTAGTTGGGTATGGATATTGTCTAGATGACAATATTTGTATTTAAACTTACAGATTTATATGTTGTATTAATAAAGTTGTAGTTGTTTTCGCATTCATGTTATTAACAACTCAAAATGGGTGATGTATACCTATTTTGGGGGCGTCACACACACCATCATAACGATGATTATCGCAGAGACTCTGAGGTCAGCTATATACTGCTGCACTTGTCGAGCAGGAGTGTTCATAGACAGCTCGGTCATGCTATACGTGTGGTTCATGTCACACTTGAGACTGATTGGCACACTCAGACGACATGGGTATTGTTTCACCCATGATATAGCTATGTTATACTCCTTCTAGCCTGCGGAGTGTACAGATGCTGCATCTTGGTCAGCTTTCTTTACAAGGATTGGAGATCCATTCACTATATTTCCGTGTACAGGGCTTAGCTCACCCTACAGCTTCATTACTCATTCTCCGGGCATGGATTATCTTCTTCTAGCTGGTTTGAGATGGATGATCACCTACCACCCAAAGGGTCGTGATGTGTCGGGTTTGACCAGCTTTTAGGATTTCCATCCATCCGAGGGGGTAAATGAGTCGGGCTCCGCTTTTACACCATTTATCGCCAGAGGACAGATCTAGGTTGTATGCATGTTGGGATCAGCGAGAGCTAAATGAGTTTTTGTCGTCACCATCCAAGTTATTCTACGTGAGCATTCAGATAGATGGAGATAGAGACTGCATCGACTATGGTAGTATCCACAGTGCAGGAGATTGATTCCGATGATGAGGAGCCTATAGAGGAGGCTGACATTCCCATCGATGGGGACTTGACTGCTGGGCTGCTAGCATATGTGATGGATTCTCCCACCCCGAGTGCCACTATTACTCAGTATTCAGCACAGTTTTTGGAGCAGAGCCTACATCTAAAGAACTATGAGGGAGATCAGGCTAGGGCCGCGATGTTGACAACTCTTGATGGGAGAGACGCCGTTCTGTTAGAGAGGGATGAGGCTAGATCAGCCTGAGATGCATTGATTGTTGAGCGGGATGCTGCCCTATCTGCTAGGGATGTGGCCATTGCAGACAGTACTTCCGTGAGATCCCAGACGACTGACATCCTTATTGATATGAATGCATACATTGATGAGCATAATGTCACCATGCAGTTAGCCTCAGATCTGCTAGCTCGTGTAGATACCCTTGGGTAGGAGCTTGCAGCTTTACCTCCTTCTTTGGAGAGGGATGCTATATTAGATCTGATAGTCCGCATACATACCGATTCGTAGATAGCTTTGTATTTTCTTGCACAGACTAGCTTAGGCATTTTGTCATGTATAACACAGATGTATATATCAAACAGTATTATATATGGAAGAGAAATATATTTTGATTTACTTCCCTTTTAGTTGTGCCATGATACTTGCTTGATATTTGCCTATTTCTTCAGGTCTTGTGATCTTGATGCATTCTGAACTTATCCTTGATATGTGGACATTGAGCCATCGTAGGATCTCTCAGAATGGATCATTGATCTGTATGTATCCCTACCATCTTTGGTGTCTTGGGACTGGTTTCTGTATGGAAATGTGGAGAGGAGTGTGGCTTTTCCTCTTTGAGATTGACTGCACCACAGATGGTCACCAGTACTTCTATTTGTGAGAAGCCTAGTTAATTCCATCGTTTATGGATTGGTATTGCTCTTTGAGGCACAACAACAGCTTAGATGGTTACCAAATCTCCTATTGGTGAGGAGAGGTTGGATAATTCCATCCCTTTGGTCTGAAGTAGATGAAGTGTAATGGATTGAAGGTTGATCCCAGTACCGTGTGATAAATATTTTTGTTCTGGTAGGGGTTAGACTGAACCATAAATGACTGCCTACGTACTCCTATTAAAGAGGAGATCAAGTTTGCGTAGTTCGAACCTGGTGTAAAAGGTTCAACGCTGAATGTGAAAGACGAATGGCTGTAGAAGCTTTATTGATGAAGGAGGGTGTAGAAATGTTTTTGTTGTTTTTTGTTTTTGTAGAGAAAGGGCAGAAATGTTTTTGTTGTTTTTTGTTTATTGTGACCGGGCCATATAGAATATGGTTGCCACGCATTCTCCATGTATCGGGGAGATCAGTCAACATAGTTACGCCCCTCGTGACTAATCGCATGACCCAATGAGAAGTGTGAATCCCATGCGCAGGCTATACTGCGGGGAGAAGAAAGTTTGATCCCATAATGGGGACAAACTGCAGGTGTGGAAAAATTTTGATCATGTTTTCAGGACAAACTACAAGCGTAGAAAAGTTTAATCCCATATTTAGGATAAACTGCAGGCATGTAAGGTTTAATCCCGTGTTTAGGATAACCGAAATTGTGTGAAAGGTTTAAAATGAGGTGAAACCAGGCTCCTGGTTTGAAGTGTATGTTTCCCTGAGGGGCAGACGAGTTTATAAAAAGGGAGGGTTAAAAAATTGAAATGACTGGTAATTGGATGATCAATACCAGGATGTTTGCTTGATGGTAACTTCAGACATAGTATCGTTTCACGCTGTCCGAGTTGATAAGTTGTGGAAATTCATCGCCATCCATTTCCTATAGTTTGAGAGCACCTCCTGTCAATATCTCCTTGACAACAAACGGGCCTTCTCAGTTAGGAGCGAATTTTCCATTAGATTGATCTTGATTGTCAATGATCTTCTTCAAAACCAAGTCATGTTATTTGAACTGCCATAGCTGGACTTTTCTGTTATAGGATCTGGCGATCCTTTACTGATATAACTGACCATGGAGGATTGTCGCGGTTCGCCTTTCGTCTATCAGAGACAATTGGTGATACCTGTCTTGTACCCATTGGTCTTCATCCAACTGAGCATCCATCAACACTCCGAGGGATTCCCTTTCCACCTCTATGAGGAACACTGTTTCCGTCCCATAGGCTAATGAATAGGGGGTTGCCCCAGTGGAAGTATGCATTAAAGTTCTGTAAGCTAGTAAAGTCAAAGGCAAAAAGTTAGGCCATCCTTTGTGATTAGCAAACATTTTCTGCATGATCTTCTTGATATTTTTATTAGCCGCTTCAACAACACCATTCATCTTTGGATGGTAGATGACAGAGTTAAGGTGTATGATGTGGAATTTACTGCATAACTCCATCATTTTGTTGTTGAGGTTCTTAGTATTGTCTAACATAATGACCTCTGGTTGTCCATATCGACAGACGATATTATTTCTGATGAAAGCAATGATGACTTCTTTGGTAACCCTAGGGAAGGAGGCTGCTTCTACCCATTTGGTGAAGTAGTCGATCATGGTGAATATGAATCGATGTCCATTACTGGCTTTGGGCTCGATGGGCCTGATCACGTCCATTCCCCACATTGAGAAGGGCCATGGCGAACTCATATTGTGGAGTTCCCTTGGAGGGGCGTGGATAACATTCCCATGAATTTGGCATTGATAGCACCTCTTGACGTGATCATCATAGTCAGCTTTGAGTGTAAGCCAATAATGCCCTATTCTGAGGATTTTCTTGAAAGGTAGGGGGCCGCTCATGTGTGGGCCACATACTCCACCATGGATATCATCCATGAGCCTCTGAGCTTAGTCTTTGTCTAGACATCTTAGGAGACCTAATCCTGTATCTCTTTTATAGAGTGCATCTCCGCTCAAGTAGAATTTCATAGCAAGTCGATGGATCCGCCTCTTCTCAGTTAGGCTCGCCTCAGCGGGTGTAGATCCATCTCGTAGATACTCCTTGATATGCTGATACCAAGAGTTGTGGATGGGAGGTAGCTCATCCGATACTTCTCCAATGTAGTTCCCATAAACTAGGGCCTTTTGCAGGGAAAATGTGATGCTTGACATGTTTTCCTTGTCAGGTATGTGAATCAAGGAGGCCAACGTTGCTAGTGCATTTGAAAAATCATTCCTATTGCGAGGAATGTGTAGAAAGGAGATTTCTTCGAACTCCAAAGCCATCTGTAAAACTTGTCGATGGTAAGGCAGCAAATGTAATTATTTGGTTTAATAGATTCCTATGGATTATTTGATTACCAATTCAGAATCCCCAAAGACAGTTAACCACCTGATGCCCATTGAACAGGCAAGTTTTAGCCCCATGATACAACCTTCATACTCACCGTGTTATTGTAGCCGATAAAGCTGCAATTTGATGGTGACGGATATCTGCTCCCCTGCACGGATATTAGAAGCACTCCACTCAGAGCCTTCTGTGTTAACAACTACATCAAAATACACTTTCCATGTGCGGCATGCATCGTACTGATGGTATTGCTGAACTGCCATTACCCCTTCATCGAGGAAGTATGTTTCTAAGGGTTTGCAATCCCCTGCAGGTGCGGCGGCTAGTTGATCCGCAATTCCTTGACCTTTGACAGACTTTTGCGTCACGTAGACGATGTCAAATTGTTGTAGGATCAACTACCATCTGGACTGTCGATAATTCAGTATGGGCTTACTAAACACATACTTGAGAAGATCCACGCAAGATATGAGATGGGTTGTGTGACCATGGAGGTAATGTTGTAACCTTATGGAAGCCCATGCCAAAGCACAACAAGTTTTCTCAATCAGAGTGTACTTGTGTTCACTGATGCTGAATCTTTTTCTAAGGTAATAGATAGCTCGTTCTTGGCCTCTATCGTCTTTCGGCCCCAGCATGCAGCCCATGGCATTGTCATTAATAGAAAGGTACATGAATAGGGGAACATCATCCTTGGGAGGTACCAAAACAGGAGCGTGGTAACCAACTATTCTTTAATGGTAAGGAAGCCTTTCTGACACTCATCGTTCCATTTCATGGAGGAGTTCTTCCTTAACAATTTAAAGATGGGCTCACGGGTTGCTGTGAGTTGAGAGATAAACCTGCTAATGAAGTTGATTCTTCCCAAAAATCCCCGTATTTCCTTCTCTGTCTGAGGAACGGGCATTTCCTTGATAGCCTGGATTTTGGTGGGATCCAGCTCAATCCCTTTGTGGCTGACTAGGAAACCTAGCAACTTGCCTGATTTGACACCAAAGGCGCACTTGGCTGGATTCAACTTCATGTTGTACTTACGCAACCTGTTGAATAACTTTTTGAGATGGTCTAAGTGGTCTTCCTCCCTTCGGGATTTGACGATAATGTCATCCACATAGATCTCTATCTCTTTATGCATTAAATCATGGAAAAGAGCCATCATAGCTCGTTGGTAGGTTTCCCCAGCATTGATGAGGCCGAATGACAACCGTCTATAGCACAATGTTCCTTAAGGCATGATGAAAGCAGTTTTCTCACGATCTTCCTCAGCAACCATAATTTGATGGTACCCCGCGAAGCAATCCGCAAAGGAGTACATGTCGTATTGAGCAGTATTGTCAATGAGAATGTGGATAAAGGGTACAGGAAAGCTATCTTTAAGGCAAGCTTTATTCAAATCCCGGTAATCCACGTAAACTCGCACCTTTCCTCCGGGTTTAGGAACGGGAACAATGTTGGATATCCACTTCGGATATGTAGAAACCATGATAATGCCAACTTGAAATTGTTTCACAATTTCTTCTTTGACTTTTAAACTCCACTCAGGTTTCAATCGCCTGAGTTTCTGCCTAAGTGACTTGAATCCTTCCTTAATGGGAAGGTGATGAAGAACAATGTCAGTGGACAAACCCACCATATCTTCATAATATCATGCAAACACATCCTGGAATTGGGTTAATAGCACAACCATGTCATTCCGTTGGTTTGGGGTGAGGTCTGAACCAATCTGGATTAGTTTAGGGCTTTCTAAAGTTCCAAGGTTGAAAGAAGTGGTTTGGTCAAGGTTGGGTTTAGGTTTTTCTGCGACCCATTCCTTAATCTCCTGAGGTGTCTCAATATCCTCTTGTATTTCCATCAAGTTTGAGTCCAACTTTGCATCAAATTCTGATTTCTTGTGGAGAGAAGGCACATCATTCGCAAAGCAGCAGACACATCTAAATTCGAGTCCACGAAATCAAAAGATGCTTTCACTTAATATATGAAAATGTTTAATCATACAAAAGTGTTAGCATGTACTGATAAAATAACTGTTAATACTGTATAAAAAAGTAAGTAATTAAAGTTATCTACAGGGCAGAGGGATTTTCTGCCCGTTTTACCTTCGTCGACCAATGCATGGAGTACTGCTCCAATTGTCGAGGGAAAAGTCATGATGGACTGCAGTGATGGAGGGATTGTCACTGTCCTCTTTCTCCCGAATGATAACCCTGACATCTGGGCAATCATCGTCTGGGGTATATCTGTTTGTATGTTCATCATGGACAATGATGTGTATTCCTGACATTATCAAGGCGATATCATGTTTGCGTTTTCGCTCCCTTTCTTCCACTTTGGGATCAGGAATTAGCACCTCTTTTGCTTTAAATGGTACTGGTTTGGGAAACAACATAGCCATAATATGGGCTGGCACCTTTACTAGAGACTGTATCAGCTCATGCAGTGTAGATGGAAAAAATCGCCGTGTGGCAGAAGCTTGAGGAACCTACTTGTGCTTATGAGGATTCCTATGACTGGAACTGGCAGGATAGCCTAGTTTAGCTGTCCCGATTTGACTGGACACTTGAATAGGGTGCTTAATACCCTACTGATTTTTACCAAGCCCTTGTCCAGGCTGATGACCCAATGACATTATTTCTTGTGTAGCCAACATAACCTCGGCAGAAATTTTGGGTACGAGAAGTGGTGCTCCAATAGGTTGATATTGTATGTTACTCACTTCCAAGGTATGAAAACTGGCCGGCTCAACTTCTGAGTTGAAGCTGATGATTGGAAGATCTCCTTATTCAGGACACTCCGGCTTAGCGTTGACAGTGACTAGACTGTTGTTGACAATGTATTTGAGTTGTTGATGTAATATGGAGGGAACGGCTCCAGCCATGTGTATCTATGGTCTCCCCAATAGCAGGTTGTATCCTGAATCTATCTTGAGGACGTGAAAGGATACATTGAATGTATTTGGACCAATCTCAATTGGCAAGTCAATCTTTCCGATGGAATTTCGTCGGGATCCATCGACAGCTTTGATAACCGTATGACTGCTTTGGATCCATTTGAGATTGACATTCATCTTCACCAAGGTGGCGTAAGGACAGATATTCAGAGATGAACCTCCATCTATCAAAACTCCAGATAACATATAATGTGCAATGGCTTGCAATGACCGGTCTCTTCAGGCGGTATGTCGTCATCAGTGAAGGATATTACATTGTTGTTGAAAATGTGACAACCATATGTTAAAATTTTTCCACATCCACTGATTTCGGTAAGTAGGCTTCTTCTAAAACCCTGAGTAAGATCTTTCGGTGATCCTCGGAAGAGAAAACCAAGTCCAGTATGTATATCTGATGTGGAGCTTCTTTTAAGCTTAAAACCACCTTGGCTTCATTATGGCCCATAGTGCGGAGGAATTTTTCAATCTTCTCCATGGGAATCTTCCCCTTTGCTTTGATGGTGGGCTTCATCACCCTCTGAGGAAGATACAGCGGATTTTCCTTCAACACTGTAGCAGTAGTATGAGACGTGGATCCTTCAGCTTCTCCATAATTCCATAGAACTTTGTGTAAGCTGACAACAAGATATTATGGTCTGAAAAGTAAAGGAATTGGCTCTGGTGCGGCCACTTTCAAAGGATTGTCAGCTCCTTTGAGTTGAATTGCTTGTATGGGAAATGCTTTGTGACCTCATCATCCTCGCTCGGATATAATCGCCATCGATCCCTTCCATTTGGTAGGACATGTATTCCCACTCAAGTTGCATAGTGTCATCGTCTGCCAGCTGCAGGACACCACTATCAATAAGATTCTGAATGAGATGGCGGAGTGCCAAACATTCTTCTGTGCTGTGACCACGAGAATATGAATGATATTGACATACTCCATCGGAGTTGAACCTTCTTAAACGGGGATTGATTGGATGCAGAAGGGAGGTAATTCTTCCTTCATTGATCAGCATTCTAAATATCTCCTCCATAGATTGGTCCAGATAAGTAAACTCCCTCAGATTGGAAAACTCCCGACGGGCTTTAGCATCTGCTCTTTTTGTAACCTTATCCTCCATAGCTTCGCTTTCTGAAGGTGAGGGTGGAGCATTCATAACAAAAGGCAGGAGATAAGCATGCTCCTGGCTGACTAATTGGCATGTGACTTGATGCTGGTGGGTCACCAGTTCTGCCAATTGCTCAATTTACTTGCAAAGAGCTTTCATTTTTCGTTCCATAGTAAACTGGAACTTTTCATAATCCCATTTGTCAACACCGTCTTTGATGGTCTAGGATGATTCACCGTTAAAACTGGAATTCTGTCCAGTGCCCCAACTGATAATATTGACCTCTTCTTCTTTGTGTTGAGGAAGAGGGTTGTCTTGCACATGAGGTTGATCTAGTTTGGTGACCACGATCTCACTGTTGTCTATTAAATCTTGGATCTTGTGTTTCAAGACCCAACAATCTTGAGTATCATGTCCAGGTGCCCCGACATGATAAACACACTTCTGAGTAGCATCAAAACCCTTCCCATTAGGGTTGGCTGGTGGAAGAAGACGTATGATTTTCTTCTGAGTAGTCAGAAGAACAAGAACATTCTCGAGCAAGTCCCCTAAGGGTGTGAACGTTCGAGGGAGCTTTACTTCTCCACTCTTAGGTAATGGAGGGTTTGAAAACTGTGCTTAGAAAGGGGAGTAGTTTCTCCTCTGTATAAGCATCCTCTGACTGCCTTTCTAACCTTGTAGTATCAAGGAAACATCCTCCTCTTTCTTCTTATGGACCCTTCGGGGGTTGTTTCCATAAGATCCGGACTGGATGTGCTCAGCAACTGCTTTAAGAGCGACTAGGTCTTGAATCTTACCGGACTTCAATCCCATCTCAGCCATCTCTCCGTGTTTGATCATTTCAGAGAATGGTTTGCCAATACCAGCTAAAACTCTCTCATAGAAAGGAGCTTCATGTATATCTATAAAAGTCATGACCATTTCTGATTCTGTCATGGAAGGAATAACTTGAGCAGCAAGGCGCCTCCACCTTTGAGCATACTCTCTAAAAGACTCGTTAGACTGTTTCTTAACCTTGGTAATCTGATATCGGTCAGGAACCATCTGAGATTAAAAACTGTATTGAGTGAGGAAGGCGTGAGCTAGCTCTTCCCAGCTATGGATCTTAGTGTTATCTAATCTGGTATACCATGAACGGGCTTCTCTAATCAGACTCTTCTGGAACAGCTGCATTCTGAGCTTCTCATTTTTCGCATAAGATTCAAGTTCTCTAATGAACACTTTCAAATGTGTATAAGGATCCCCTAATCCTTCGTATTTTTAAAAATCAGGGGTTTTGAATTTCTCTGGATAATGAACACCAGGGAATATGCAAAGGTTAGTATATAAAACACTTCTATGTGTTCTAATCCCTTTGAAAACACGAATAGTTTCCTTTATTTGGAGGACCTTCTTCCTAATATCACCGATGTCTGGATCTCCTTTGAGATGGGTGTTTTCAGGGTCTTTGTTGGTCGTATCCAACTGAGGTTCTGGAATTTTTTTTTCCAAACCTTAAGATCCTCCTTTTGCAGAGGATTCTGTATGTGTAGGTATCTTCATACCCTGAGTAGACTGATGTAGTTCTTTAAGTAGAACAGCCAAATCTGTAATTTGTTTACTCGATCTGTCAAATTCTTCTCGAGAAACAGGATTAGACTGGTCAAAAGAAGACATGATTGGCTGTAGGCTCGTGGCCTTTTTGGATTTTGAGCGGGTAACAAGCCCAATTGCTTCCCTACAAAAGACTTATGTAGTTTAGTCTTAGGGATAATGTAAATGTTATCATAATGTGCCCTTTTTAGGAATATTGTCCTGCAAAAATGGCGTTAATTGATAACATGTTATGTATGCACAGATATTCTTCATATTTTTCCATTACATAAGGTTGAACATGGAATAAAATTACAAGTAAATGCTTTTACAACTAATTAAAAATGGAAAGCATGAAGAGACTTTCCTCCGCGTTTGGATTATCAGAGGCTGGCCTATCTTAGGGTTACTCTCGAGGCTTTTTGGCATGAAGGTCCCCAGATCATCACAATCTACTTAACGGAAAGTTAATCCGGTCTTTCAACTGGAGCGAATCTGGGTGGTGCCTTTCCTGAGCCTCATTGGAATTAGTCTTCCTACGAGTCCAGTAATCAAACACCTACAGGATAGCCTCCTGGTGGAGGAACCACACAACATACATTCACATACAATGTGTCTCACTGTTTATGAAAATGATGACATATGCGAAGCACTAATATCACAGATATATATTTAGCAGTGCAGTAAGGAAAATGCATTCGTACATATTCATCATAAATGTAAATGCAACATTCACACACAAGTACATAACAGTTTTGAAAAGCTTGTAATAGCGACTTAATCCCTCTTACTGGAGTCCCCAGCAGAGTCGCCACCTGGCGACGTCGGGATTTTTAGTTGTCCCTTTTCGTTACTTGTTCTTTGGTGTTCTCATTTTTAGGTGAGATTTGTTTGAAAAAACAAGTGAAAAAGGTCCGACATGTATAATGTCGACGATGGACTGTTAAGAGTCGCCAATTGGTGTTTTTAACTGGTTGCACCAACGCAACCGAAAAGGTTTGCACATTGACCAAGTGATTTGACACTGCTAAACGGGTCTGTGAAACAGAGATTCATTTTGGGTCCGGGGGCTTGATTATGTGGATGGAAGGTGTTAGGCACTCCCCGACATTCGTGTTGCCACGGTGACCGCCACTTTTCAAAGAAACTGTTATATGAATGTGTGTGTGTGTGTATCAATGTGCAATTATTTGAAAGTAGTGTGAGGCCTCGTTCGCACCTATATACATAATGTTTGAATTTATAGAAAAATTCAGTTTTACGCAGATATAGCAATGAAGTTTTGTAAAAAGAGGTTTTTCAAACCCTGTGCTCAATAGGAATTGAGACCTTTTCATACTTCCATTTTATGGTTAAATTTTCGGCTTGTTTGCTTTTATTTTCGAGATGTAAGGCATCTTTGAGAAAATAATATACAACAATGTCGAACTCCTCCTGGGCATGATAGCCATCTAAGGAAATTCGTACATTCTAAATAATGTACAAGCTGCTTACAGCTGCAAATGTCCATCATGGGAACCGAATCTAGATTCAGTAGACTGAATCTGTGATCACATGATTCCTAGGCTCACATGATACTGCAGTTTGTATGAAAAGCGATAGCAGTTATATATATAAAATAAAATATATATATATATATATATATATATATATATATATATATATATATATATGTGTGTGTGTGTGTGTGTGTGTGTGTGTGTGTGTGTGTGTGTGCATGATCAATCACCACGAAGCAACTCCATTGGGGATCAAAAATGTAAATAAAACAGGAAATGCGATCAACCGCCACTTAAGTAAACTCCAAAGGGACTAAATGTAAATAAAGTAAAGAAAAGGCCTCAAGTAAACTCTGGGCCAAACAAAAATGTAAATATATATATATATATATATATATATATATATATATATATATATATATATATATATATATATATATATATATAAAGCGAACGCACTTCTGGATGTAAAATCCAGGCACTCGTGCACCGTGATGTCCGCTCGAACTTTCAGAACTTCAATTCGAGCATCCGAATGAGGTATATAAGACCTTCTTCGGACTGCTTGTGTCGAGATTTACGCAATGACATGGGATTAGAGGTTGTAAGAAGTCAGGAAGAGGGGACCATGCCCATGGTCTTCAAGCTTCAAATTATATCTGGTGTGCTGCCATGCGTAATAGTCACTTGGGATTGGAAATCCTTAGTTCTTGAAGGACATTGGTGTATGTATGTATGTATGAAGTTTTGAGACGACGCGCAAATGTTGAGTTAGCAAGATTACATTTGACTCCTCGTCGGGGTTATCGCCGATTTGAGTTGAAAGCACACCTTCCTCAGGGGTACATCTGAGATTGGACTGCTGCAAGTGTTTGAATGCTGCAATGTCATCTGCAAGTGTTAGCTCCGGGTCCTCAGCAGGATGTCTAAGATTGAAGTTGATTGCATTTGAAATAAGCATTTCCAGGGTTATCGCCGGAACTATAACAGCATTCCTTGGGGTTATCGGCAAGGACGAAACTCGGGGTTATCTTCGAGGTTGGAAATGATATTCCCGGTGTGTGTTCTAGGGTTAGAAATGATACTCCCGGTGTGTGTTCCGGGGTTGAGACTGAACTTCTGGCAATATCCGGAATGGATGTAAACTATCTTCCAGGATTATCTCTGAAAGACGATTCTGCCCTCCTGCAATGTTAGTAACAGGTGTGCAGAAAATTTCGAGTGTCTACAAGTATCACATCCATGAATTATCCATGCACTACGGGCCAATGATATTCATTATTATCACATCCACGAATTATCTATGCACTACGGGCCAAGGATATTCGTTAGTATCACATCCATAAATTATCCATGCACTACGGGCCAAGGATATTCATTAGTATCACCAGTGGTCATGATTATGCCAAACAACTATCCATCAATGCACTATGGGAAAATGATGACTTTTTACCATATCATAAACATGAGGATGATGACAATGATATATATATATATATATATATATATATATATATATATATATATATATATATAATGAATGGACAGAAATAATCAGAATAATAAGATAAAATAAATCTTAGTGATTTCCAACTTAATTATCCAAAGTCCAAATTGTTAACATGATATTCAGAAAATCGATTAGAATTCCTGATAATATATAAAGTATGACAACCCGAGAATTTAGAAAATTTTTAAAAATATAATTGATTGATTTAAGGTTCAATATTAAAACCTAGACATAAAATAGGTTAATGGATTTGACATTTCTGGAAAGAAATTTTATGGATTTAAAAATTTTTGTGGTGAATTATTCAGGATTAAGTATTTAAGTGTATATGTTCTGTGTGTATGGTCATGTGTGTGAACAGAATGTGGTTAAGGGTCAAGGGTTGACCAGATAAACTATATCTGTGACAAACACTAAGTATATATTTAGAACGTCAACGTTCAGTTAGAAAATTCTTACGATTTATATGAAACCCTAGACACCAATTTTAGAAACCCTAATTTTAGTTCCAGGAATCTGAAACCCTAATTCAGAATTGGAAAACCCTAAATTGGGGATTTAAATATAAGGTATAAGGTTTTTGTGTATTAATCACAAATCTAATTAGGGGTAAGCCTATTTTATTAATTAGAAATTCTATTAATTAGAAAACCCTAATTTTAATATTGGAAACCCTAATTCTTGGGTTATAAACCCTAATGCCCATTTTGGGAAAACCTTAATTATTATTTAAATTTTTTAATTAGGATATATTAATCCTAATTAGCAAGCTTAAATTATGATTAAGAAATCTTAATATAATTAGAACATCCTAATTATAATATTAATTTTCTATTTTGAAAACCAAAATTTGAAAATCTTAGAAATTAAATTGCAAAAGTCTAAGGGCTAAACCCTAAACCCTAAGGGTTAGGGTAAATATCAAGTATGCCATTAAAATTTGAAATCAAATGACCATTTTGCCGTTTTAGCATCCTTTAATAGTTTGGAGTATAAATCTTGCCAAAATCTTGTTTGTTAACCAACTTAAGATATACACATGTGCCTTATATCTTCCAAGATCAGATTTGGTGTGCCACCTAGCAACATTACATACATTGAATCTAAAATAAAAGATTAAAAGTAAGAAAAAGTCTTACTTTACTTACCATTCTATCCAAGACCATTCTCTCTCTAAAAATTCAGAATGTAGAGTGAGAGTGTGTAAAAAGTTAAGCTAAGATCATGTGTTAGCTCTCCAATATCAAATTAGTAGGATCAAGATCAAAAATGGAGCATCAAAGTGGTATAAACCCTAATCTTCAAAATCTTATGAGCTGATGTTATATGTTGTTGTTTATTGGTTAAATATGTGTTAGATGGTGTCACATAGTGATCTGGGTTGTTTGATAATGGATCCATATCATGTAGATGTACAAAAATCAAGTTTTTAAAAATTGTTCTTGGACCTTCATGAGTCGTCTAACAAGAAAATGTCAGGGACTCTAGATTCTTTTGTGTTACTGATTTATGGTGTTTGAAGTTATATATGTGTAGTATGTCATGTAAACTGTGATCTGGAATTGGAAATTGAGTCATAGCATGTCTAGATCACAAAATAATCCCCAACAAAATAATTGTCACTAATTACATATTGTGAATAAAAATTATTTAATAAATAAAAATTTTCTTTATTAGTCCCTCACAAAAAAGGCTTATTTGAGAAGGAAACAATCCACTCACAAAATTTCTTTCGCAAGAGCCCCAATTTCGTGTAGTGAGCACACATATGCATATACTTAAATAAATAATAAAACAAACAAGTAGAATTCAATTATGACTCAAACAAACATATAAACTTTTGAACAATTTTTAATGAAGTATGTTATTAGTAATATAATTTTAGGCAAGAAAACTAAAAAATATTAATAACATTTTATCGGTCCATAAAATTAAAACAAAAGATTATAGCAACTTGCATTAAATTGGTTACTAATTTATTAAAGAAAAATCAAACGCAATCTGTACATAACAAAATTTGGCTGAGAAAATGTAAGTAAAAATATCATTTAGCACTACTTCTTACTAATTTAGTCACAATGGAATAACTGTACTCTCAAAAATTATAAAATGGTCATTATTTTTAATTTTCGTCCAAAAAAACGGACGAAATGCTGATTGTGTATATTTTTGCTGACATGGAGCTGGGCTTGCCATGCTTAAAAATTATTTAAAGAAAATGTTGCTCGAGCGTTGAAATTCAAACCTCTCCACACTAGAAACCTTATATTCCAACAAAAGCCACTAGACCAACTACCTATCATGCTAAAATTTATGTAACACTAATATTTAAACCACCTAGCATCATTTCTATGCATGTGAAGATGAGATAATACAATTTTTGGTCACTCTACTAGGAATAATAATAATAATAATAATAATTGCAATAATTATTATTGTAATAATAATAATTTTTAATTACTTAAAACCATAATAATAATAATAATTAAAATACCCTAAAATAATATAAAGCAGTTACAAATTAAATTCCCTAAATATAAAATTACATTCAAAGTTTTTTTAACCACTGAATCAAAATTTATTTTGTTTTTTTTTGTACTAGTCACGTGGGTATCAATGTTTTTCGAATAAAATTTAATATTTTGACAGATTTTTTTTAATTATATAAGACTCGATCAAATTAAATTTAAATTTAAAAAAATCCATGGGTAAGTATAAGAATCGATCTAATAAGTTACAAAGATGAGTACATTGGCGAATAGCAAATATTTATAATAGAAAGATTTGTTAGAGTACAATGATTAAAAATAGTCACTACAATTATAATTAGTTTTTTTTTTGAAAAACAATATATTTATCGTTAAATTTCATAATAAAGTCATATTACAACTAAACTCTAATGGATAAGATAGAATAATGATGCGTGAGTCCTTTTAATTTTTTTCAATTCATATATTCATATACATTGACATTTAATACATGCATAATTTTCGGATCACTCTTATTTTAATTTTAATAATTATTTTAATTATTATTATTATTATTTTAATTATAATTATAATTATAATAATAATAATAATTATATTATTATTATTATTATTATTACAATTATTATAATAATAATAATAATTATTATAATAATAATTATAATAATAATAATAATTTTAATAATTAAAATAATAATAATAATAATTAATATTATATTAATAATTAAATTAATAATAATAATAATATTAATAATTATAATAATAATAATAATTATTATTATTATTATTTTATTATTATTATTTAAAAGTTTAATTATCGCATTGGTAAACACTATTGTCTTGTGAATACTTTTTAGTTTCTAACATTGGTAAATGCATAGTGCAATGTAAGCATTTGACTTATTTCAAGGCTGACAAATTTATGTTGAAATTTATATCTCAATATATCATCTTTTGTATTTTGTTCCAGATCTTAATAATTGACGGGCTTTGCAGGATTAGTACGATAATAATAATAATAATAATAATAATAATAATAATAATAATAATAATTATTATTATTATTTTATTATTATTTAAAATTTTAATTTTAATTTTAATTTTAATTATTTAAAATTTATTATTATTATTATTACAATAATTATTATTATATTTATTATTATTATTATTATTATTATTATTATTATTATTATTATTATTATTCCTAGTACAATGACCAAAAAGTATATTATCTCATCTTCACATGCATAGAAACGATGTTAGGTGGTTTAAATATTAGTGTTACATAAATTTTAGCATAATAGGTAGTTGGTCTAGTGGCTTTTGTTTGAATATAAGGTTTCTAATTTGGAGAGGTCTAGAGTTTGATACTTGTGAGAAACATTTTCTTTAAGGAAATTTTTAAGCCAGACATTTCTGTCCTCCACGTCAGCAATAATGGGCCACGTCAGTAAAAATAACGGGCCAATATGCACAGTCAGCATTCCGTCCATTTTTCGGACGGAAATTATAAATAATGACAATTTTGTAATTTTTGAGAGTACAGTTATTCGATTGTAACAAAAAAAGTTTTGGTAACCACAATGAAAATTGGACCCTAGTACAGTGACCAAAAAGTGTATTATTCCCATTTGTTGTTCAATTGATTTGGGATGCTTCAATAACACAACCAACATGAAACGATTTGCTCAGTTCAATTGATCTTATAATTTGTTTATTATTATAGATTGCAACAAAGGAACTATGGCAGTGAAAGATACCCTTCACCATTCATCGACAATAATATACTTATTGAGATACCGAATATAGTCTTACATAAACATGCTTATTGGGATTATCTTAATTTAAGGCAATATTTTAATAGTCATTGCAAAAAGTTGTATAAAATATGCAACAAATTTTTTTTTATTGCCAATGAATGTGGTCCATATTAGGCAACGAAATATAGCAACAAAAAAACTTTCGTTGCCTCGGTGCCAAAAGGACATGCCTGTGGTACCCTCATAGGTGGTTATAGCTCAGGTATACCCTATGATATTCTAACAAAAACATCATGTCACAACACATGCGACATAATATTAACACAAAGGGTTCTAATATGTACATGTTAAATTGAACTGAATCAAAAACACAAAGTCTCCAAAATATATATTAACATGTATATCACTACAAATATCAAAAATAAAATTTAGACATGATACACTAGTCTAAAGAGTACAAATATGAGTTCTAATACTATGCCAAAACAAAACTATCATAATAAATTGATAAAGAATAATTATGAGAGGCAATACTAAATTTTGAAACGAATAACGAAACGAACAAATAAAAAACAAAAGAGTCTCGCTGAAAAAGTACGGAATTCGTACCTGAAGTAAGCAATGTAATACCAAAAATTTTATATTCCAAAAATGATTCGTTCAGGCTCCCTTCGTTCGAACTAATTAAACAACATAATAAATTAAGTACAATTAGTGAATTATTATTATTATTATTATTATTATTATTATTATTATTATTATTATTATTATTATTATTATTATTGATTCACCCATGTGCTGTACATTCACCATCACATATTTAAGATCTAAATTAATTATGTGTGTATATATATAGCTTATGTTCTAAATCAATTACAATTTAGAAATCTATACCAAATAAAACAAACAAAACCAATTGAAGTCATCATATAATAACATCTTTATTTTATTAACCAAAAAAAACCCCTGACCTTCATCTTATTTTAAATTTTACAGTATGCAATAGTTAATTATACGAATTTATTGAAATCAATCCAACTTACTTATTTCTAAAATTCGTACAATTATATATAGTCTGTATCCTACTTTCTAAAATAGGAGAATAAAACCCAATAGGCATTGTCATACCAAAAAAAAACTAATAGAAAAGAAAGGCACATGTTTCTTTCGTTGGTTATTGCTATCTGACAATCACTTTCTTTCTCCTTCTCTCGTTAAGCGGTTGTCTCCTTCTTTTTTTTATATATCAGATGAATGAGGGTTTGAGTACACCGTAGGGTTTGTCTTTTAGTTATTTATTATCAATATGTATTATTAATTCTTCTAATTTTACCCGAATTTTATGAAATGAAAGTATTTGATTTTCTTATAATTATTATTCTATTTAATAAATAGTTTAATTTATAAAAGATTAAAGTTAAGGGTGATATGTGAATTTTTTTTGCAAAGTAAGCAAGTTGATATAAAATATTCATTGTGTTAGGGAATATTCGTTTGGTCTAAGAATATTCTTTTTGTCAGGGAATATTCGTTCGATGACACAATCATTGGTGGGCCCCACAACGGAAGTATTGTCGTAGTTAGAAAATGACAGAAATAGCTTTTTATAAAAATAACGGTGAAAGTTTTATCGTTAAACTGTTGAACTACCTGATGGTAAAAGTACAGTAATATGCGTGGTTGCATAGTAGCATACGGTATTGATTATTGATGTTTACATAAGAAGCCACTCAGTTTACTCAATTATTGCTACAGTAATTGTTACATAGTATCTCACGTTATTTGATTCAATTATTGTCACAGTATCATCTGCATAATATTTTGTATTATTAAATCAATAATTGAGATGAAAAAGTTATTCATATTATTATTTACAATATTAATGATGTCTAGAAAGTTCTGTCGATGAGAGGTTTGGTCACCTAATTGTGCGTCAATAGGGAGAAATCCTTATCGAAAAGCCCCCTTGATGAGTGAGTTTTATACCCATGAATTGGATACATTCGGGCTTAATTTATGTTCTTAAGTCTTTTAGGATGTTTTTATGTGTTTGTGTCTATTCATGCATGTTTTATGTTATTTTATAGGAATTGGGACAAAAGTTACATGGATCGATGTTTGGGGTGGCTAGATTCGCATTTTCGCTTGCCATTTATATAAAGAGCCACTTCGAGCCAATTTGACTATAGCTTCTGACAATATTTCGACAAACTTCAAGAATAAAGTTGTAGATCTACTTCTTTCTTCCGGAACATCTTGAATCATCAAAATCGGAGTTCGGACGAAGAAGTTATGGCCATTTTCCCAAAGGACGCTTGAGCAGTAAAATGTCAGATTTTGGGCCAGCCGTCGGGCGCGATTTTTAGTGTATTTTACAAACGGGCGCTTAGGGGAAGTGAACTCAGTTGCCGTTACCCAGTATTTGGTATTTGGGGAAGGGTTTAGTGCGGCTGGACGCATTTTTGGCTTAATTTTGACACCTTTTGACTCCAAATAGGATAGGGGTTGTTCCAAAACTAAAAATTGTACTTGTAACCTATAAGTACATGATGTAAGGCATAAAATAAAAGGATTACATAGCTTAGCCTAGATAAAACACTCCTTTAGATTAGAAAATAACCCTAGTTCTTATTAGTTTTGGAGATTGAAGCAACTTGGAGACCATTGAAGATCAAGAGCAAGAAGAAAAGCAAAGAGGGAGCATCGCATTTTTTGACAACATATTCTATTCTCTTCTCTCATCTTACTTTTATCTTTTGATGTCTATTTAGTTGTGGATTCTTGGTTTTAATTCATTAATTATGAACTAACTATTTTTGAGATTTCAATTGAACTTTTTATGGCTATGAATTAGTTATTCATTATATTCTAATTATTTATGTTAAAGTGAGTTGTTTATCTTGTCTTGTGCTTATTGCTTAATTATTTGATCAGTAATTACTTTGTTACTCTAGAAGGAATTGGAAGAGGAATTCTAGGGTTAGAACTGGGCATGATATCATGTGACTTAGTTATTTGCATGGTGAAAAATTAGGTTTGTGAATTGAATGAAAATATCTGTTACGTATGCATGTAACACGTAAGGAATTGGGATTGGAAAGAGTTTAATTCAATTGTTTTGCATAGGAATATAGCAAGATTAATCTGGATTAAATAGAAGGCAATTGATCACTTGGAAAAGGACTTTTGGCATTTGAGAATTTTCGTTAACAATTCAAGAGGCATAATAATTGGGATAATTGGATAATTGATTTATAATTCATAATTGGGGATATTGAAGTCTTAATCTTTATTTATTTGAATTCATTCGTTAAAATCTTAGTTTTAATTAGTTAATTTAGTTTTCTTAATTAGAAGAAACACGATTTGAGATTGTTTAAATAAAATTAGTTTGGTTAAGAATTAGTACTTGGTAATTTTATTAAATAATTCCTCGTGGGAACGATACTCTACTTTCACTTTATTACTTGTTAATCGTGTATACTTTGCACGTATTCATTGATTGCGAAATTGATCAACAAGTTTTTAGGGCCTTGAATTCTTAGGGAATTAATTTAATAATAAGTTTCAATGTTAATTTCAATCAAATTAGTCTTAATTTAAACATTTTATTTTTATTTTTAATTCTCTTTCTATATTTCTCTCTTTTCGTGTACCATGGATGTCTTTGTGTATCAATGGCCATACGAACAATATTTCTCAACCAAAGGGAGCGGAGATTGAAAGACTCGAGAAACTTTCGCATTGTCAAGACAGATTGAGACACTTTCGAGGATGTTTGAAGCTTTTGAAGCTCGGCGTCGTCAAAGTATGGCGGTTACTTGTGATTATTGTGCTGGAAATCATACGAGTCATCAATGCGCCCATCGGTTTCAAGCAGTCTGCAGATATAGTGGTGATTACCCCAATAATTATGTCTATCCCAACAACTATCATCAGGATTAGGGGTATCACCCGGATTTTTCATGGAGTAACAATCAAGCTACAGCTCAACCACCTAGACAACAAAAACACCTCCGGATTTCAAAATCCGACTCAACAACCGTAGAGGATATCAAGTTTTTAGAAGAAGCCTTGGAAAAATTCATTAGAGCTTCCGACAAAAGAACGAGGAACAAGATAAGAAATTGAATCAAGTAGATCTTACTTTGCAATGCCATGGGGCATCGTTAAAGAATCTGGAAAATCAAGTGGAACAGATAGCACATACGTTGAGCAGTAGCCCTCAATACACCGGACCTATGACATGGATTCCGAGACCGATGGAGAGCCCGAGCCAAATCTACAAATTGGATGAGCCACGAGATGAAAAAAGAGGAGACAAGTGGGGATAATGACAACAAGGTTGGTGAAGAACTAATTGTGAGAACCAATGATGATGAGCCAATGTTATTTATGCTTCAAGTGCCTTCTCCTCCACGATTCAAGAGTCCGATTAGATTTGCAAAACCTTGTCCGATTGGTAGTCATGTCGCTTTAGCAATACTCTACTGTGATGTAAAAGCAAGTACACCTTGAAACCATGGTGCGATGAAAGTGGAGAAGATAGAAGAAAAAGCTGGTCTCGACAAGCTTCAATACCGTAATATATTCGTGAGACACAATGGAGAAACCACCTAGATGCTTTGGACGTTCTTGAATGTGATCTTATCTAAAGAAAGCATGCTAGGTGACTTTAATACAATGGCTATCGTAAATGGGAACCTACCAAAAGCTATATTATTTCCGATGGATGGAGGGTTCCTCAACTTTCGTAGGGAATTGGATAGAGAATTGAAGAAGTCAATTTGAGACTATAAAACAAGCGCTTATTGGGAGGCAAACCCAAGTTTAATTTTTATTTTTAGTTTTTATTAAGTTTTATATTAGTAGTTTTGAATTTGCATTTATTTAGGATTTAATAAATTGCTTCTATCATGGTTTTCTGAGTTATTCAAGTCAAATTCAAGTGTGGTGCCCAATTTGTTCCATGTGCTTAGCCTATTCTCCAAACTTAGCGGGCAAGGAGGAAGATTGCTATATTTTCGTGGAAGTCCTCGGGTTTAATTTTTCTATTTGGTCATTGAGGACAATGTCTAGTTTAAGTTTGGGGGCATTTTAGTGTCGTATTGCATATAGTTAGTTATTTACATTGTAGTTCGTTATGTTTTCGGGTTATTTACATTTAGTTGTTGCATTCGTTTTTTTTTGTTTAAAAAAAAAATTTAAAAATCGCAAAAATAGTAGTTAGTTTACTATGTTTGTTGCAGTTAGTTTATATTTGCATGATTCCAACTGTTAGATAGTAAAAGTCTATTTTGGCCAATGATGAGACTGGAGTTAAGTAGATAAGTATAGTATTGAATATTCAGGCTTTGATGTGATTTCTTGTTATGAATTGAATCTTTTCCTATTTGAAACTGGTATAATCAAGGTTAACACGTTAATAATGTGACTATGTTAACCGATTAAGTTTAAATTGATACATAATGGATTTCTTAAGTATAATACTAGTGTGAAGGAATGAAAGACATAAATAAAGAGGAGATGGCTAAATTTTGATAAAACTTAAGTTTGGGGGAAATTTTGGGGTATATAAGCTTTAAAAAAAAAAAACATGTTGAGTCTTGTGGTGGGTTGAGTAGAAACACTCCCCATAAACACAAGCGTGAGATGGAGCGTAAAACGCACTCACCAACCATCTATAAAAAAAAGAGCAAAAGAAATTTTTTTTTTTACCGTGGCTAGTTTTGTTTGGGGCCTTTGTTACTTTCGAAAGAAACGCGCTTGGGGGGGTATCTTAAAACCTAAGCGCCCTAAGGTCTTATATGGTCCGGGAGTCGTTGGTCGGCTTCGCTAAGGGTGATAATTGTTAGCCTAATGGAATGAGACATCGCATGCTTATGGTTAAAAAAAAACAATAAAAGCGGGAAAAGAGCAAAAAGCCCCGTAATGAAAAGTAAAGCATAAGTATCCCAGTTGGACTCTTGAACTTGGTGGATGTTTGACTTTAGTTGGATATAGCTTGTTCGTGAATTTTATGAATTTACCTTTGTATGATGCCTTCAAAGATATCTATTATGTCTTAAATTTGATTTTATATCGATTAACATTGTTGTGGAGCACACACGCACTATATCGGTGATAACGATCTAAGATTTGATGATTGATTGGGAAATTACCGATTTGTTTTAATATGATGTATTATCATGTTTACTTGATTTCTCTAAGGTAGGTTGAATAGACTTGTTTCGTCATTCTTTGTTGGATTAAATGAGGCATATAGATTAGTTTCATTACATTGCATTGCATAACATTTTGTGTTTTTGCTTGAGGACAAACAAAGATTTAAGTTTGGGGGTATTTGATGAGTGAGTTTTATACCCATGAATTGGATACATTCGGGCTTAATTTATTGTTGTTCTTAAGTCTTTTAGGATGTTTTTATGTGTTTGTGTCTATCCATGCATGTTTTATGTTATTTTATAGGAATTGGGACAAAAGTTACATGGATCGATGTTTGGGGTGGCTAGATTCGCATTTTCGGCTTGCCATTTACATAGAAGCCACTTCGGAGCCAATTTTACTATAGTGCCTGACATTATTTCGACAAACTTCAAGAATGAAAGTTGTAGATCTACTTCTCCTCTTTCCGGAACATCTTGAATCATCACAATCGGAGTTGGACGAAGAAGTTATGGCTATTTTCCCAAAGGACGTCGGGAGCGAAAATGTCGATTTTGGGCCCAAGATAGGGGCACTATTTTTAGTGTATTTTTACAGCACTGGGTGCTAGGGGCGAACTCCAAGATTTAACCCATTATTTGAGGCGGCTGGGAAGTGTTTAGTGCGGCTTGCTGGGGACGCTTTGGGTAATTTTGACACCTTTTGACTCCAAATAGGATGGGGTTGTTCCAAAACTAAAAATTGTACTTGTAACCTATAAATACATGATGTAAGGCATAAAATAAAGGGGATTACATAGCTTAGCCTAGATAAAACACTCCTTTAGATTAGAAAATAACCCTAGTTCTTATTAGTTTTGGAGATTGAAGCAACTTGGAGACCATTGAAGATCGAGAGCAAGAGAAGCGAAGCAAAGAGGGAGCATCGAGTTCTTGACAACATATTCTATTCTCTTCTCTCATCTTACTTTTATCTTTTGATGTCTATTCAGGTTGTGGATTCTTGGTTTTAATTCATTAATTATGAACTAACTATTTTGAGATTTCAATTGAACTTTTATGGCTATGAATTAGTTATTCATTATATTCTAATTATTTATGTTAAAGTGAGTTGTTTATCTTGTCTTGTGCTTATTGCTTAATTATTTGATCAAGAATTACTTTGTTACTCTAGAAGGAATTGGAAGAGGAATTCTAGGGTTAGAAGCGGGCATGATATCATGTGACTTAGTTATTTGCATGGTGAAAAATTAGGTTTGTGAATTGAATGGAAATATCATTCGTCCGCATGTAACACGTAAGGAATTGGGATTGGAAAGAGTTTAATTCAATTGTTTTGCATAGGAATATAGCAAGATTAATCTGGATTAAATAGAAGGCAATTGATCACTTGGAAAAAGGACTTTTGGCATTTGAGAATTCTCATTAACAATTCAAGATGGGCATAATAATTGGGATAATTGGATAATTGATTTATAATTCATAATTGGGGATATTGAAGTCTTAATCTTTATTTATTTGAATTCATTCGTTAAAATCTTAGTTTTAATTAGTTAATTTAGTTTTCTTAATTAGAAGAAACACGATTTGAGATTGTTTAAATAAAATTAGTTTGGTTAAGAATTAGTACTTGGTAATTTTTATTAAATAATTCCTCGTGGGAACGATACTCTACTTTCACTTTATTACTTGTTGACCGTGTATACTTGCACGTATTCATTGATTGCGAAATCGATCAACACCCTTCTTTCCTGGGAATGATCTGGTTGTTAAATATTGTGAGTTATAATATTGATGATGAATAATTGTTGAAGTATTAAGAATGTGTTTATTGAAAATAAGTGATTTACAAAAGTTAGAGAGGAATAATGCAAACTTAGAAAACTTTATGGGTACCAAAGTGTGATAAGTTAAATTAATCTGGACCATTAGTGGTGGTTTTAATAGTAAATCAATATGGACCATTGATGGTGGTTTTAATAGTAAATTAATCTGGACCGTCGGTGGTGGTTTTAATAGTAAATCAATCTTGATCGTCGGTGGTGGTTTTAAAAGTAAATCAATTTGGATCGTCGGTGGTGGTTTTAAAAGTAAATCAATCTGGACCATTTGTGAATTAGTTACTATTTAGTCTATTCTCCTATAAATAGAAGCTTAATTCTTCTTTCATTCTGACCAATTCTCTGATATTCACAAGAGAAGCTATAGAGAGAGAAACTACAGAGAGCAAGAAGAAGAGTATTCTGCTACTTCACTATTGCAGTATCCAGCCTTCTACTAAGGTAAGGAATGTTATTTTTGTTTGGTAAGGGATATTATTTATTGTATTCATAAGGGGTATTATTTCTATCGTATTCATAAGGAATACTATTTTTCGTATTCATCCTTTAATATGTCAGAATAATCTGTCTACACGGATTATGTACCGTATGACAGGTAAAACTCCATTTATAGTTTCGTATGTTATTTCTTTTCATATTCTTAAATCTAAACTTACTATGGTAAGTATTGCTTTTATAATCCCTGAAATTAGTGGAATATCCTTAAGTTTTGCGCTTCAACCAGTATCGTTTCATTGGAATATTGATATGAACTTTCTTATTAACTATCAATATTTTTTTCGAGGTACTATTCATGGGTTACTATTCACTCAAATATTGTTCACTCGGGTGTTTGAGGCACTTTTCATGCTAGAGTACTATTTACGAGTTACTATTCATGGGTCACTATTCACCTAGTTACTATTCACTAGAATATTATTCACTCGGGTATTTGGGTCAAATTTCATGTCGAAGTACTATTCACAAGTTACTATTCATGGGTTACTATTCACCCAGTTACTATTCACTAGAATATTATTCACTCGGGTATTCGGGTCACTTTTCATGTCGGAGTACTATTCACGAGTTACTATTCATGGGTTACTATTCACCCAGTTACTATTCACTAGAATATTATTCACTCGGGTATTCGGGTCACTTTTCATGTTGGGATACTATTCACGAGTTACTATTCATGGGTTACTATTCACCCGGTTACTATTCACTAGAATATTATTCACTCGGGTATTTGGGGCACTTTTAATGCCGGGATACTATTCACGAGTTACTATTCATTGGTTACTATTCACCTAATTACTATTCACTTACATATTATTCACTCGGGTATTCGGGGTACTTTTCATGCCGGGGTAATATTCTCGAAGTACTATTCATAGGGTACTATTCACGGGTTACTATTCATCAAAAAATTTATTTCTTTTCTATCCAAATTATTTTTGCTACATGGATATTATTCTTGAATTTTACATCACAAAGCAGTATCATGTTGACAATTTGGACATTATTGAATTCTGGATAAATTAAATTATAAATCTTTAAAAATTTATCCTTTGCTTTCTTTTAATTGAATTCTTATATCATTGTCATCATCCTCATGCTTATATTGTGATGAAAGTCATCTTTGGCTTACGTGCATAGATGGACTGTTGATTAGTATGATTATGACTAGGGATAATTTGGTATGATCATGACCACTGATGATTACACGAATATTATTGGCTCGTAGTGCAGGAATAATTTGTGGACGTGATACTAATGAATATCCTTGGCCCGTAGTGCAGGGATGATTCGATGATGTGATTTATTTATTAAGCTGAGTCCCAGCGATAAAGTTAATGATAAACTTAAATCATAGAAGATAGTAGATATCATTCTCTACTTGACTCTTCTAATGGATTGCTTGTTCTGCTGTAGTGAAACTTGTTGTCTATTATATTCTATCAGTTTAATATTATTGAAGGCTAATGATAACTTATTCTGCATTATCTTAGTCATAATATTTCTTACTGGGCTAGTTGAGCTCACCCTTTTACTTCCATTGTTCTCTTCAGGAAATGAGAAAGTAGCCGGAACTAGTCGAGGAACGGAGTGATGGTCTGAGATGGTGTTATAGTATTCCTCACTATTCTATAAAATAGTGTGACAATAAATGTAACGAGGACTCCATTTGAGTTTGGATATTGTCTAGACGACAATATTCGTGAAAAAACTCTCAGCTCATGTTGTATAATTAAGTTTGTATTTTTATTCACTACAATGTATTTGGCAACCCAAGATAGGTGATGTATACCAATTTTGGGTGCGTCAAAGTTGGTATCAAAGCTTAGGGATATGATCCCTGGCTGAGATGTGAGACAAGAATTAGGAGGGGAGAGACGGGGAATTCCTTCGCTAATATGACCTACCTAAGTTTATTTGGTATTTAATTGGTCAGTCAGTGTATAGGGATAATATGTGGCATGTAAATTAACCCTTGTTTTGTGGCAGTGTTTGAAAATGGCATCTTAAAATGTCAAGATAAGCAATGAAGCACATGAGATCGTTGAGTCACCAACGATCAATATCTAGGATAATGTGCAACAGGAAGACAATAATCCTCAGGTAAACAATAACACCGATCAAATGATGAACGATGGGATGTTCAGAGTCTTCATGTCATTCATGCAACATCAGGCGAGAGCGGCTCCTGTTCAAAATGCAGGTAAAAACACTGGCAACTCTTGGATGGTCACTACTAAGAAGTTCAAGGAGCTGAGACCACCGGAGTTTTTGGGAGAACCAAAACCACTTAAGGCGGACACGTGGATAAAGTAGATCACCAAGATAGTTGATGTCTTGGGATGCTCCGAGGAGCAAAAGGTTCCCTTTGCCACCTTCATGTTGAGAGGAGAGGCAGATTACTGGTGGGAATCAGTAAAACGTACTCAACCTGCCGCACTCAAAATGTCTTGGGAAAAGTTCCAAGAATTGTTCAACGATAAGTACTTTCCCAAAAGTATTCGTCACATGAAGGAGGTGGAGTTTATCAAGTTGGAGCAAAATAATATGACTGTGTCGCAGTACGAGGCTAAGTTTGCCGAGTTGTCCTGGTTCGCATCCTATTTGGTTGATAATGAGGAGAGAATGACGTGAATGTTTCTACGAGGTTTGAGACCCGAAATACGTTAATACCTCATTTCTCACAAACTGTGTTTGTATTTAGATGTTGTAAATAGGGCTCAGTTATTGGAGCACGATAATGAGTTAACCCAACCAAGAGAGAGCAACCGGCAAGTTGATAATACCAATGGTAGCAGTCATCGAAGCGGTGACAACAAACGTGGAGGAAATCAACATGTCAGAAATGGTAACCACTTCAGTGGTAATCATGGCCAAGATTATAGAAGAAATGATTCAAGTGGAAATTTCAAGAAGAAAAGATTTAACGATGACGGGAAGACGTCGACACCAACACCAGCAACAAATTCTAGGGGAGGAGAACGACCGCCAGTTAGATGCTACAGATGCGGAGAGGATGGACATATAAGTTTAAACTGTCCAGAGCCTTCCAAGTTATGTTTTAGTTATGGAAAAGACGGTCTCATAGCCCGATTTTGTCCTATAGAGAAATCAAGTCCAGCTGGGACGGTGGCACCAAAGGCGGATACGGAAAAAATAAAGTCAGTGGTTTCAGGAAGCGCATTTTTTGTGACTTCTCAAAAAGCGAGTACCCCGAACGAAGTTAGCACGAGGTAGTTAATTATAAATTCTTGCGAAGTCTTTACCTTATTAGATACCGGTTCTACCCACTCTTTTATTTCTCCTACTTGCGCTCAACATTTAAATTTAACTCCGTAGAAATTAGACTTTAACTTATTGGTTAAAACTCCGTTAGGAGAAACCTTCGTTACCTCCACTGTTTATAAATCTTGTTTGATTCAAATCGACACTTTCACATTACCTGTCGATCTTATCTCTTTGAAAATACTTACATTCGATGTGATTTTAGGAATTGGTTGGTTAACTACTCATCAAGCTAAAATTGATTGTTTTCGTAAGGTTGTTAGCTTTCATATTCCTAACCATCCTATTATGCGAATTCAAACAATCAAACCACTAAAGTCAATCACTGTCATCTCAAGCCATAAAGTTATTCATTTATTGAAAAACGGATGTCAAGCTTTCTTAGCTCATTCCACGGATTTAAACAAAATACGTCAAATTTGAATGATATATCTATTGTTATTAAATTTCCTGACGTACTCCCTAAAGAACTTCTTGGCCTACCCTCAGAGCGTGAAATTGAATTTTGTATCGACCTTGAACCCGATACAAAACCCTCAAATATTTTTCTCCTAAAACAAACATAACATGCGCCGAAGACGTTGGCTCAAGCTGTTGAAGATTACGACCATACCATTCAATATCATAGTGGAAGAGCGAACGTGGTAGCTGATGAGTTAAGTGGAAGATCGTATGCGTTTACGAGTGAGATATAGTTAACACAAAGACCCATTTTGTATGACTTACAAAAGATGGAGATAGAGTTAAAGACTCCAAGAACCTACATGAAGATAGCGAATATACGATTAAAATTGACTTTTATCGATAAAGTTAAAGCCGATCAAGCTACAGACTCAGAGCTGATGAATGTGAAGAAGAAGGTTTAATAGGGCGTTATTCTAGAAGAAAGAATCGACGAAGAGAGGAAATCTTAACCCTTGATTTTATTGGCCTATTTGAAATCCTTGACTGAGTAGGAACTGTGGCATATAGACTCGCCTTACCGCCAAGTATGTTGCGTGTTCGTAATATTTTTCACGTATCGATGTTACGTAAATATGGGGAAGACTCGAACCACATTATTTAAAACTAGACGAGATGGCAGCAAATTTAACGTATGAAGAGGTACCTGTTAAAATCTTGGATAAGAAGGAATATATTATACGCTCAAAGGTTATACCTCAAGAGTTAGAATCTAAACGAGGTATCCTCATCTCTTCGGCATACCAGGTATGTACGTAAATGAAAGTATTTGATTTTCTTATAATTATTATTCTATTTAATAAATGGTTTAATTGATAAAAGGTTAAAGTTAAGGGTGATATGTGAAAATTTTGCAAAGTAAGCAAGTTAATGTAAAATATTCGCTGTGTCGGGGAATATTCGTTTGGTCGAGGAATATTCTTTTTGTCAGGGAATATTCGTTTGATGACACAATCATTGGTGGACCCCACAACGGAAGTATTGTCGTATTTATAAAACGACAGAAATATCATTTTATAAAAATAACGGCGAAAGTTTTACAGTTAAACTGTTGAACTACCCGGTGGTAAAAGTACAATAATACGCGTGGTTGCATAGTAGCACACAGTATTGATTATTAATGCTTATGTAAGAAGCCACTCAATTTACTCAATTATTGCTAAAGTAATTGTTGCATAGTATCTCACGTTATTTGATTCAATTATTGTCACAGTATCATCTGCATTATATTTTATATTATTAAATCAATAATTGAGACGACAAAGTTATTCATATTACTATTTGCAATATTAATGATGTCTAGAAAGTTCCGTCGAGGAGAGGTTTGGTCACCTAATTGCTGGCGCATGATAGGAGAAATCTTTATCGGAAAGCCCCTCTTTCTGGGAATGATCGGTTGTTAAATATTGTGAGTTATAATATTAATGATGAATAATTGTTGAAGTATTAAGAATGTGTTTATTGAAAATAAGTGATTTACAAAAGTTAGAGGGGAATAATGCAAAAATGGAAAACTTTATGGGTACCAAAGTGTGATAAGTTAAATTAATCTAGACCATTGGTGGTGGTTTTAATAGTAAATCAATATGGACCATTGATTATGGTTTTAATAGTAAATCAATCTGAATCGTCGGTGGTAGTTTTAATAGTAAATCAATCTGGACTGTCGGTGGTGGTTTTAAAAGTAAATTAATCTAGACTGTCGGTGGTGGTTTTAAAAGTAAATCAATATGGACCGTCCATTCTAATAGTGAATCAATCTAGACCATTCGTGAATTAGTTACTATTTAGTCCATTTTCCTATAAATAGAAGCTTAATTCTTCTTTCATTCTCACCAATTAACTGAGATTCACAAGAGAAGATATAAAGAGAGAAACTATAGAGAGCAAGAAGAAGAGTATTCTGCTACTTCACTATTGCAGTATCCAGCCTTCTACTAAGGTAAGGGATGTTATTTTCGTTTGGTAAGGGATATTATTTGTTCTATTCGTAAAGGGTATTATTTCTTTCGTATTCATAAGGAATACTATTTTTCGTATTCATCCTTTAATATGTCGGAATAACCTGTCTACGCGGATTACGTACTGTATGACAGGTGAAAATCCATTTGCAATTTCGTATGTTATTTCTTTTCATATTCTTAAATCTAAACTTACTATGGTAAGTATTGCTTCTATAATCCTTGAAATTAGTGGAATATCCTTGAGTTTTTCACTTCATCCAGTATCGTTTCATTGGAATATTGATCTGAACTTTCTTATTAAATATTAATATTTTTCCTAGGGTACTATTCATGGGTTACTATTCACTCAAATATTGTTCACTCGAATATTCGGGGCACTTTTCATGCCAGAGTACTATTCACGAGTTACTATTCACCTAGTTACTAGTCACTAGAATATTATTCACTCGGGTATTCAGGTCACTTTTCATACTACTATTCATGAGTTACTATTCATGGATTACTATTCACCCAGTTACTATTCAATAGAATATTATTCACTCGAGTATTCGGGTCACTTTTCATGTCGGGGTACTATTCACAGGTTACTATTTACCCAATTACTATTCACTAAAATATTATTCACTCGGGTATTCGGGTCACTTTTCATGCCGAGGTACTATTCATAAGTTACTATTCACCCGGTTACTATTGACTAGAATATTATTCACTCGGGTATTCGGGGCTCTTTTAATGCCGGGATACTATTCACGAGTTACTATTCATGGGTTACTATTCTCTCAGTTACTATTCACTTAAATATTATTCACTCGGGTATTTGGGATACTTTTCATGTCGGGGTACTATTCACAGGATACTATTCCTGAAGTACTATTCACAAGGTACTATTCACAGGTTACTATTCATCAAAAAATTTATTTCTTTTCTATCCAAATTATTTTTGCTACATGGATATTATTCTTGAATTTTACACCACAAAGCAGTATCATGTTGACAATTTGGACATTATTGAATTCTGGATAAATTAAATTATAAATCTTTAAAAATTTATCCTTTGCTTTCTTTTAATTGAATTCTTATATCATTGTCATCATCATCATGCTTATATTGTAATGAAAGTCATCTTTGGCTTACGTGTATAGATGGAACTTGTTGTCTATTATATTCTATCAGTTTAACATTGTTGAAGGCTTGTTGTCTATTATATTCTATCAGTTTAACATTGTTGAAGGCTAATGATAACTTATTCTGCATTATCTTAGTCATAATATTTCTTATTGGGTTAGTTGAGCTCACCCTTTTACTTCCATTGTTCTCTTCAGGAAATGAGAACGTAGCCGAAACTAGTTGAGGAACAGAGTGATGGTCTGAGATGGTGTTATAGTAGTCCTCACTATTCTATGAAATAGTGTGACAATAAATTTAATGAGGACTCCATTTGAGTTTGGATATTGTCTAGACGACAATATTCGTGTAAAAACTCTCAGCTCATATTGTATAATTAAGTTTGTATTTTTATTTAGTACCACGACCCAAGATGGGTGATGTATACCTATTTTGGGGGCGTCACAGATTTACTATCCACATAAAAATTAAACTCAATTAGTTTTAAAGGCCCAATTTACTAAATTAATGTATCCACACTTATTAATATTTATTGGCCCACATAAATTAAATGACTAGTTTGGCCCAAATAAAAGACAAAGTCCAATTATATGTTTTAAAATAAAATATTTTTTTATTTTATATTTTTTTATTATTATTCTTATTTTTTTTTCGGGTATTACAGTCCATCTTTGCACAATGGGCCAAAGATGACTTTTACCACATCATTTCTATGTAACATTAATCCATCTTTGCACGTAAGCCAAAGAGGATTTTTACCACATCATTTGTCTTTAAAATAAACAATCCACATCATTGAATTATCCATGCATTACAGGCCAATGATATTCGTTAGTATCATATCCATGAATTATCTATACACTATGGGCCAAGAATATTCGTTAGTATCACATCCATGAAATATCCATGCACTACGGGCCAAGGATATTCATTATTATCACATCCACGAATTATCAATGCACTAGGGCCAAGGATATTCGTTAGTATCACATCCATGAATTATCAATGCACTACGGGCCAAGGATATTCATTAGTATCACCAGTGGTCATAATTATGCCAAACAACTGTCCATCAATGCACTGCGGGCCAATGAGGACTTTTTATCACATCATAAACATGAGGATGATGATAAAGATATATATATATATATATATATATATATATATATATTAAATGGACAGAAATAATCAGAATAATAAGATAAAATAAATCTTAGTGATTTTTAACTTAATTATCCAAAGTCCAAATTGCCAACATGATATGCAGAAAATTGATTAGAATTCTTGATAAAATATAAAGTACAAGTAATATAAAGTTCTTGACAAAAAAATAATAACTTAAGAGTGAACAGAAAGATCCACTTCAAGATATTAGATGAAGCACAAACTATTAAGGATATTCTAATCATTTCAGTACTTTTCACCATTTAATGATAAGCTGAAGAAACGAATAATAATATCTTACCATAACATGGAGTATGAAAGAAAATGATATTTCTTTTACCATAAAAAATGATACCTCTTACCATAATAATGATATCCCTTACCTTAACATTTGACTTGATTCTGCTTTCTGTGAAATTGATCAACTTAAACAATGCTTGCATTCCTTATCTACACTTGGATTAACATTACACTCAATAGAAATACTCACAATATTATACTCACAAAATTGTAGTAAAAGAAATTTATATTTTTAGTGTAGTGATGATGTGTGTTTAGTTGCTCAACCGGGCAACCTATTTATACTAAAAATTTAGTAAACAACTAGCACACCTGTGACGCCCCCAAAATAGGTCCACACAATCCATTTTGAGTCGCCAAATACATGGTACAAAAAATAACTACAACTTCATTATTATAATTATCGTGCAAAATACGACAACACATATGATGTGTATTTTAATACAAATATTGTCTTCTAGACAATATCCAAACTCAAATAAAGCCCTCATTACAATTATTGATACACTATTTTGCAAAATAGTGAGGACTGCTAAAACAACTGTCTTAAACCATCACTCCACACCTCGACTAGTTCCCGCCATATTCTCGCCTCCTGAGAAGAAAAATAGAACAAAAAGGAAAAGGGTGAGCTCAACTAGCCCAGTAAAGAATATTATGACTAAGATAATGAACAACAAATTATCATTAGCCTTCAATAAATCAGATAAAATATAGTGGACAATAAGTTTTAGATTAATATTCGCATCGAAAATAACAATTCATTAATTAGAAGAGTTAAGTAGAGAATGGAATCTACTATCTTCTATGATTTAGAAGACCATCATCAATATTTTATCCCTGTGACATCAATCAATATACATCTCGAATCAAATATTCATCTTTGCACTACAGGCCAAAGATATTCATTTGTATCACCTTGATTGATCATGTTCATCAACACTGTCCATCCATCTTTGCACTATGGGCCAAAGATATTCATCAGGTAATCATTCATCTTTGCACTATATGCCAAAGATATTCAGTTATATCACCATTTAGGATCGAGGATGATGAAAATAGTTTAAAGAAAATAAATCCAGTGAGATAAAAGAACAAAGATTTGGGATTCGTGCTTTAGTTTATCCAAGTTCAAAAATAATCCATAATAATCAATTGTGGGGCAAAATTCAAGAATGAAGATCAAAATATAGATACAATCAAAGATAGTAACCATATGCAAGTGTAGTGCTTCTGACGATAAAAGATGTTGTTCTAAGTTATAAAACATGAATGTTAGTAAACATACTGATGCTTAACATTAATAAATAATGTATTAGATAAGTTGTATAAGCATACTAAGCATACACAAGAGAGACAAATCGAGCGTGTGATGAATGAACGTTGAAACGCCGTAACAAATGTTAATGAACGTAAAAAGTGTTTTAAGTCAAATGAAATGAATATTATAAGATATGAAATGGGTTTAATATAAAACCAATAAGAATTACTAGCAGGACTTAAACACTTAAATGAATTTTGAGTATTGTTAAAAAGAAATATAGTGAGATATAATTCGAAAGTTAACACAATAAAATTGAATATTGTGTATTGATAATAGGAAGGGTTATGAGATGTAGAGTAAAGTTTACATTACAACTACTACGCATTGCTATGTGACTAATACTTAATGTGAATGATTATATAATTGTGTAGGGCACGTGAAGTGCATATAGCTGTAAGTTGTTAAACTGTTATTGGTAAACAATGATCAAGGCAAGTCTTTCAGTTCCTATTTACTATGTGAACTTGATAATTAGCTGCTTTCAATCTTTATTGCAAAGAGCATGATGTGTGATATATACGTTAAAGTCAATTTATGACTACGTTGATTGAGTAATGAATGTTAAGGAACTCAATCTTTATACTTGTTATATGAACTGCATCATGTAAATTATGTTAGTCCAATGTTTATAAGATGTATGTTGAGCATGTTATTATGTGCTATGTGATGCATGAAAACTGTTAGATTTTGTTGAGTTGTCGAGCTCAACCTTGCAAATAACCACTTTTACAAGTTAAAGATTCAAGGTTAAGTTATGTGCTACTTGAAAGACATGAATCAGATGTGATACTTGAAGTTTTTTTTACACTTTGGCTGAATCATTATTATTTGAATCATGTTTAAGGTTCCGAAAAATGTATGATGTTTAATAAATATTGAGTTATAAAGTTTAAGTTTTGTTGTTGTATGAAAGAGTATTGAACCTGGACGTAAGTTTTATTTATTAACTCTGATAAGGTGAGTAATAAGCTAAGTATGGTTCAAAGGTGGGTAAAGGTAATGGTTTTGAAAAATGTACTCGATAAATCACAATAATTATGTAATAATAAATTGTAAAGTTTGAGTTATCTGATTTGTCTTTATCGAATTGAAATGTAAAATTCTATATAATAACTTTGATGAAGCGAATCATAAAATAACTTGATTCAGAGATGTGTATATGATAAAGGTTTTGATTCAGGGAATTAAAGTAAGAAGACATAAAAGTTTAATTTATTCAACATTTTATTAAGTTTAACATCGAATAATGATGTAAAATCAAAAATTAGACATCTTATTAATGAACGAAGTCGATAATTAAATTGTATGAATTTTGGGGTCGTTCCACAACGTCTTTGGTGCATGATACGTTCATTTTGGTTGAAGAAATATTTTAGGATTTTGTATCGGGTTCAAGGTCAATAAAAAATTCGATATCACGCTTTGGGGGTTGGCCAGGAAATTCTTCAGGAAATACGTCAGGAAATTTATTAACAACAGAAAATTATTCAAATTTGACATATTTTTGTTCAAGACCATTACATGAGCTAAGAAAGCTTGACATTCGTTTTTCAATAAATGAATGGCTTTATGGCTTGATATGACAGTGATTGACTTTAGTAGTTTGGTTGCTTGAATTCGTATAACAGGTTGGTTAAGAATATGAAAACTAACAACCTTACGAAAATAATCAATTTTAGCATGATGAGTAATTAACCAATTAATTCCTAAAATCACATCAAATGCAAGTATCTTTAAAGGGATTCTTCAATAGGTAATGTGATGGTGCCAACTTAAATCAAGAAAGATTTATAAATTGTAGATGTAACAAAGGTTTCACCCAATGTAGTTTCAACAGATAAGTCAAAGTCTAATTTCTCAGGGGTCAAGTACAAACGTTGAGCACAAGTAGGAGAAATAAAAGAATGGGTAGAACCAGTATCTAATAGGGTATAGACTTCGCAAGAGTTTATAATTAGCTTACCAGTGATAACTTTATTCGGGTTACTCACTTTTTGAGAAGTCACAAAAAATGCTCTTCCTGAAACTACTGAGCTTTTTGTTTTGTCCAAGATCCGCCTTTGGTGCCATCGTGTCCAATTTGATTTGGATTTCGCTATAGGACAAAATCTATCTATGTGACCGTCTTTTCCACAACTAAAACATACCTTGGAAGGATTTGAACAGTTTGGACTTATGTGTCCCTCCTCTCCGCATCTGTAGTATCTAACTGGCGGTCTTTCTCCTCCCCTAGACTTTGTTGCTGGTGTTAGTGCTGCTGTCGATGTCTTCCTGTCATCGTTAAATCTTCTCTTCTTAAAATTTCCACTTGAATCATTTCTTCTATTATCTTGGCCATAATTACCACCAAAGTTACCATTTCTGGCATGATAATTTCCTCTATGATGGTTATCATTTTTCTGATGACCATTGCCACCGGTGCAATTAGTATCGTGTTGTTGGTCGTTATCTTTTGGTTGAGATGACTCATAATCCCACTCCAATAACTGAGCTCTATTCACAACATCTGAATACAAACATAATTTATGAGAAATAAGGTATTGACGTATTTCAGGTTTCAAACCTCACAGAACCATTCACGTCATATGTTCTGTGACGCCCCCAAAATAGGTCCAATCCATCCAACCCATTCTGAGTCACCAAATACATGGTACAGAAAACAACTACAACTTTATTACTACAACAACACATATGTTGTGAGTTTTAATACAAATAGATACCAACAGTGACTCATGTCCCAACCGTGGACAGCATCTCACAGTGATACCTTACATAAAGGTACAGTCAATAACTTTTTTACAAATTAAAATCTTTGGGAAATGCTCAAGGAAACCTTCGTACATAGGAGGCCATGCGTCTAGGTTATGATAGATATTATATGTCCAGAGAATTATCCTTGGTTGATCCAATAGACCCCAAAGAAAAATGAGAAGATTACTATCATCTTCTTTCCAATGGTGAGTCTTCTCTTGACATATAACTATCTCCACTGTCTCCAAGTGAAAATTATATTTCAAATAAACTCCAAGATCATATAGGTAGTGCTCGTAGATATACTCAACAAGTGGATGTGCGCAACCCTGTCTTATGATAACACGAGGTTATATGTCATTAGACATCTTGTATGATAGTGGTAAAACACCCTTCCAAAGTTGGGTTCACCTCACCCTATTGTTGTTCACCAAAATCAATTATTAAGTGACGTATAATATACGACACACACTTCTTAGGTCCTCAATACAATTATATATTGTATGTCATGTCGTTTTATAATGTGTTGATAAACTTTGACAGTCTCGGACCATCACACTATTCCCCTGTTATCCCGGCTCGACCCAAATACACTCTTATTACCGAAAGGAATTGTGAAGCAAAAGGGTGAAAGCACAACTAGTTTCAAGAAAGAATATTATGACTACTGAGATAATTAAATTATCAATAGCATTCATCAAGAATAAATCGTAGATTTAGAACATATGGTAGATGATAAAACTTTTCAACCACGCTTGCAATGTGAACGAAAGCAATCCATTAGAAGAGTCAAATAGACTATAAGGTCTATTATCTTCTCCACATTAAAAGTCCACCAACAATGTTTTATCCCTGTAACATCAATCAACAGTCCCTTTCCACAATCATATGAATAACTCATAACCATAATTGTGATAATAAATTCCTCTTCTCATCCAGGACGAAGATAATTTACATCACCTGTCTTTACCTAAAACATCAAAGATCATGGTTATACCAAATCACAGTTCCTGCTCATAAATCATACTAATAAGTTCATCTTTGTACTACGGGCCAAAGATATTCATTAACAGTTCATCTTTGCACTACATGCCAAAGATATTCAACAACAGTTCATCTTTGCACTACACGCCAAATATATTCATCAACAATTCATCTTTGCACTACAGGCCAAAGATGTTAATATTTCAAAGAAATATATAATCATTTAAGAATATATATATATAAACAATAATTATAACCATGTTGATCAATTCACCTTTGCTCTTAAGCTAAAAATATTCGATTATAAATTCAATGGTCATGATCATACCAGTCAACGAGTCAACTTTGCACTACTGGCCAAAGAGAACCCATAGTCACGATCATACCAATAATCTACCCATCTTTACACTTAAGTCAAAGAGAAATTTCATCACCGGGATTATAAAAATGTTATATATGATAATAAAAACAATACGATCAACAACTGCATTTAATTTCAAGAATAAGATTCATAAATCAATGATTTCATAACACCTTAATCCAAATGTTATAAATCACTTAATAATCTCATAATCTAATATTATTAATACTACCACAATATTTTAATCATTTCTTATACTTATAAATAATTTATTTTAATTGTTTACACTTTACCAATTAATGCATTTAATCATCCTGAAATGCCAAAATCATAAAATTTCATCACCAATAACCAAAACCCTCATCAAAAATCTGCATATACCTTATATAGGATTCCCAAGCCATAAAATCCTATTTTTCAATTTTGTTACTTCACATAACATATTTAATTTATTTATTCATAACTAGTCCATTTTCATGAAAAATACCAAACCAGTTCCAAAAATATTTTTTTTCTGGGATTTAGCATAATATAGTCCCATATTGAACATATATTTTTCTCAGAATTTTTAAAATTCATTTACTATTTTTCACATGGCCAAAACTTCCGAATATTTAGACATTTATCATAAATTGTACTTTTGTCTAAAAATTCCAAAATTTACAGAGTATACTTCTATTGTATACATGTACTCCCAATAAAAATTTCACAAATTTTGGAGTTAACCGCAAGGAGTTATAAGGGTTTACTTTTAAAATAGTCTTTTCTCATAAAATCCATAACTCATAATCTATACATCCAAAAATCGTCATTTTTGGACACAATTAATAAAACTCATCAAATTATCATTTTAAATTTTTCCAAAATTTTTGAAGGTCCGAAAAATTACGAAACATGATAAACATAATAATCCTTAAAATCCCTTACCTCAAAAGAGCAGTATTTCTGACTGAAATATCGGATTAAAAGTCGAAGTAAACTTGCACTTAATAGAAACTCTCCAAGTATCTAAATACTCACGAAAATACGCTCGACAATATAGAGAGAAAGAAAACTTGTTTTTGGTGTGATTTTCAATTCTAACATAAGCACCTATTTATAGGAAAATGCTAGAACGCCAAAGGAGACTAAATTAATAAAATAATATATTTATTATTTTCTCCTTCTACGCATGCCATCCTTGAATAAAAAATTCAACCACCACAGTGGGGCCCACCAGAAATCAGCCACCTTCTCCAACAACCAAAAGTGGGTCCCACACGATTTTAATAAAAATCATTTTATTTTCCGAAACTTCAATAATTCATAGAAAATAGCCTGTTTATCAGAAAAATACGAATTTTATGTCCATTCCACACGAAATCGAATTCTCTACAACTTTACAGAAGAAAGTTTTTCCAAATTCCAAACAGAAAATATCCGAAATCCATAAACGGATGATTTTTAATACCTCATAAAATTCATAACAAATCATACGTTAATTTTTAACGATTCAAAATTTGTGGACATATATTAAACTTATATATGTATAACATATCCAAAAATCACAACGATCCAACGGTCAGATTAAAATTATAACTCACACAATAGAGCTTTAGAACACCGATTTGATCTTTAATTACCTCCAATCCGACAAAATACTGATAAAATACCTCAACATTAATTCCTTCATTTATAACCACATAAATAAATCTATCATTTATATCCGCATCAAATAAATATTTCTTTATCATACAAATTAATAATCAATTATTCACAAATAATATTACAGAATCACAATTATGACAACCTGACAGTTCCCAGGAAAGAAGGGGCTTTCCAATAAGGATTTCTCTCATCGCAGCGCAATTAGGTGACCAAACCTCTCCTTGATGAGAACTTTCTAGACATTTTAATAATGTTATCTAATAATATTATTCAAATAATATGAATTATTGATCCGATAATGGGAAATATCATGCGTTGACAATTATGAAACAACAATAATATAAAATATCAACGCAGTAATTATTGAATCAATAAAATAAAATATTTAACAGTAATTACTATAACAATTATTGAGTAAAGTGTCTTATTACGTAAGAATCAATAATTCAAAATATCGCAATACCGTGTGCTTCTTGTGCAACCACACGTACATCATGTATTTTAACCAACGGTATTCCAACGATTGTTAGCTGTAATAACTACGTCGTTATTTATAAAAAATCAAACTTGTCGCTTTTTCTTCATCTCGACAGTTATTAATTATGGGCCCATAAATGGTCAAGCTATTGCAGATCGTACAAATATTCTCCGACAACAAGAATATTCCACGACCAAACGAATATTCCCCAATAACAATAAATATTTTATAACCACTTGCTTATTTTGAAAATTTTACATATATCACCCTTAACTTTAAACTTTTATCAATTTAACCATTTACTAAATAATAATTATAAGAAAAATTGAATAATTTATTTCATAAAATTCGGGGTCTTACACATTCCTCATTCTCTACCTAATGAGGTGCAAACCTGGATAACTTCGCGAACTCAGCCTCGTACTGGGACACATTCATGTTATTCTGTTCAAGTCTGATACACTCAACCTCCTTCATATGACGAATACTTTCAGGAAATACTTATCATTAAATAGTTTTTGAAACGCTTCCCAAGACATATTGAGTGCGACAGGCTAGGTACGCTTCACAGATTCCCACCAGTAATCTGCCTCACCACGGAACATAAAGGTGGCAAAGGGAACCTTTTGCTCCTCAGAGCATCTTAAGACATCAAATATCTTGGTGATCTGCTTTATCCATGTCTCTGCCGTAAGTGGTTCTGGCTTTCCCAAAAACTCCGACAGTACCAACTCCTGAAATTGCTTGGTAGTGACAAGCCGTGAGTTACCATTATTTCCACCTACATTTTGAATAGTAGTCTCTCTCGTTTGGTTTTGCATGAATTCTAGAAAGTTCCTAAACATACCATCGTTCGTCATTTGGTCGGTGTTGTTGTTTACACGAGGATTATTACCTTCCTGATGCACGTTATCCGGGTTGGTGATTAGAGGTGTCTCAATGGTCTTATTCACTCCATTGTTAACATTTTCAGCTGTCATTCTTAAATACTATCATAAAACAAGGGTTAATTAAACAAATTAACATATCACATATTAACCCTATGCTCCGACTGACTTATTAAATACCAAATAAGCTTAGGTAGGACACACTAGCGAAGGATTTACTCGTCTCTCCCTTCCTAGTTCTATTCCACGATCTCCCCATGGAGACCACTTATTTATTATTTTATTAATAATATTTATTAAAGGCTTTTAATTATCTACATGATGTTTTGTTTTATAATATGTGATAAACCCATAGTTTTAAGCAATGCTTTTAGAATAATGATGATGATCATTCTAATGAGATCTAAATTCTTAGAAAGCTTAAAACTAAAAATAGTTCCCAATCGTTGGATTACTAAATTGGGGATTAGTGAATCGGATAGATTGGTACATCGTTGCTTGCTCATTGGATGAGGATGATTGATCTCATGATCATTTGTGTGGAGACACTAAAAAAGCAAGTATGTAGGTGCTTATTAGAGAATAAGTTCCTTTGAGCGTGGCTCATTAAGGAATACCTAATGGAGTTTTACTTGCTGTCGATAGGAATTCTGTAGTGATAGTAGTACAAGTGATCCTTGGACTTGAGATCATCATAGTATCTTGTGTATGATGAGTTATACTTTGACTTATTCCTTAAGACCCTTAGGGTATATCAAAGGGTATGCTTGGGTATAATAAGTTATACATGGAGATAATGTATGATCAATAAAGAATCTACCACTTCTAGTAAAAAGAAGAAATGTCTATGTGATTCGATAAATGACAACTCAGTAGTCCTTGGCCAAGGCAGAATGAAATTAGAAAGGAGTTTCTAATTTGCATTATTTGGAGTTGTGCATTTAAGAGTCGAAATACATATAATTAAATAAAATAAGACTTGACGATAATTCCATGTCTTATATTTAATTGGGACATTGTATGGTGGAAGGATTAAATTGTCTGGTAACTATTTACTCAAAGGTTCTTTTATGATTAATGTTGAAATCTATATTATACGGAAAGTCGTTAATCGTTAGGGAGGCTTATCCTATTGTAGAATAAATATTATTTATTTAAATAAATTATTAGTTTAATTTATTTATTTAAATAAGATTAGAATTATTCTAATTGATTTATTCACAATAGGTTTAATATGGAGAACCTAAAGGGTCACACCATAAAAGGAAGAATAATTATTTAAGAAGTTAATGGCATAATCGTAATAATAAGTTAAGTATATTTAATTTAATCTATGGTGATAGAATAAATTAAATAGCTTAATATTTATTATTTAATATTTTGGAAATATTAAATATAAATTAATAAGAGAGTCTTATTATTATTATTACTATTATTATTATTTAATTCTTAAAGGAGCTTGGGAATTAATTAATAAAAGTACTCTCAAATATCCTAATAGGATTAGAAGGCAAATTAATTAAAAGAGTTTAATTAATTATCCCTAATAAGATTAGGGAGCCTAATTAATTAAAAGAGTTTAATTAATTATCTCTAATAAGATTAGGGAGCTTAATTAATTAAAAGAATTTAATTAATTAAAATAAAACCCAATTCCTTAATTGTTAAGGAGGGTTGCCCACATCTATAAATAAGAGGAGTCTTATTATGGGTGTGAGGGGTTGTTGACGTATTCATAGAATACGTAATTCTAATAGTTGGGAGAGTACACCCCTTTCTATGAGAGATAGAAAAACTAGGGTTTTGCCAAATACCCATCTTCTTGAATTCTTCTTCTTCCTTGGTGGATCACCTCTAGAGGCCAAACACTTGGGTGGCTAACGTTGATCAAAGGAAGGAACCAAACCCGGTGGATTCAAGTTGAACGCGAAAAGGATTGGAGGTGAACTTGTACACGAGGAAGCTTCGGATCTTCAAGGGTATGATTCTTGTTCTTTTTTTTCGTTTAATTAATAATTGCGCATAAAGGATGATCCGGGTATATGGTTTGTAAATTTTTTAAACTCTGATTTTTACACGTTTCCGCTTATTTTGTGCAATATGATTGCGTTCATGTATATAACAAACCTAACAGTGGTATCAAAGCAAAACTTTTATGAAAATTATTAATTGTTTTGATTTGATATGTATGTTGATATGTGTTTAGAACAATTTAATTGGGCATAATTTTGTTGTATAAAATTTATGTTTTTAAAAAAAAAAAAAAAAAGGATAATAGAATTAAAAATTTGTGGTTCATTGATTAAAATCCGTTGTTATTTCGCTAACTTAATTGGCGGCTTAATAAGTTCATTCACGTGAACATATCTGCATATGGACCATTTAATTGGGATGCTTGTTAATAAATTTTCCTTTTGTCAAGGATGGTCCTCATTGGCCATCCCGAAAGTTTTCTCTTGATTAATGGAAGTGCACGGATTATTTTGGAAGTGATTATATATATTTATATATATATGTTAACGTAATATATATATATATATATATATATATATATATATATATATATATATATATATATATATATATATATATATATATATATATATATATATATTATTCTTAATAATTTTATAATTAAAAAAGTTTATTTTAATTTTAAAATAAAAAGTTTATTTTAATCTTAAAATAAAAAGTTTATTTTAATTTTAAAATTAAATTTCATGCTAACTAATTAGAGTTGGAATTTGATTCCATGATAACTAATTGGAGTTGAAATTGGATTCCTAATTTCCTTAAATAAAGGAGTTTATTTAGATATGAAATATGATTTCATATTATTCAAAATAAAAGAGTTTATTTGTGAATAGGAAAAAGAATCAGTCTTTTCTTAAATAAATGAGTTTATTTAGATATGAAATAAGATTTCATATTATTCAAAATAAATGAGTTTATTTGTGAATAGGAAAGAAAATCCGTGTTTCCTTTAATAAAGTTTTTTTACATGGAATTGGATTCCATAATTAATTAAAATAAAAGAGTTTATTTTGATTAAAGATTTTGATTAAAATAAAATAGTTTATTTTATTCAAAATTGGATAAATTAAAATAAAATAGTTTTATTTTGATTTAAATTTGGATTAAAATAAAGGAGTTTATTTTGATTCAAAATTAGATTTTATACCAACTAAATTTGCCCATTAAATGATATCAATATATATATTGAATGTTTATTATTCATGAGATGAATATTATTTATTGATGCATATGATGATGTGTATAATAAATGGGATTGATTATGGACTATTGACCAATGTGATTGGATTTTATTTTAGTTGGATGCATGAATGTATGAGTTTTATTAAATGGGAATTCTGCGTACCTCGTCTTCTTCTAATTTTTCTTAATGTAAATTCTATCTCTCCTCTATGTACTTCCCTTATTTCTTTGATCAAGGTTTCTATTTATTTTAAAATAGTTTTGTAATAGGAATAGTTAGAATTAATTTTGAAGAATTGGAGATCAAGGAGAAAGCGAGGCGCTTGAAGACCCGTTTGTAATGGAGCAGGGTTTAAATGTAATAGTTATATTTAAATATTAATTCTTGCACCCCTAGGGTTTGACCTTTTGGTTCACTTGGTGGCTCTAGTGAACAAACTAGAATAAAAGTCCATAATCAATCGGGTAGAATATAGTATTCTATATATTATATGTATATACTATATATATATATATATATATATATATATGCAAACATGCTTATATATGCATGTTAATTAATATAACGCGTATTTTATATATATATGTGCATGCAGCGCTAAACAAGATGAGACAAATTAATAACAAACCCCTCAAATATTTTATATTAAGTTGTAGCGTTCAAAGATATTTGGAATATCGAGCGTAAGCCTTTTAGCATGATAGAAACAATAGAGTATTGAATATTTAATATGAGTTTGTTGTGCACACACAAGGCAAGTATTAAATATTTAAGATGTTGTTTTTATTACATATGATGTTTATAAGGAATTGAACATTCTTTGCTTTGTTGTGTGCACACACAAGGTTTGTAGTTTTCTCTTCACTTATATGGAAATGTTGAGTCGACTTAACTTAAATCATTTTAGTTAGGATGTGCACACACTTGACCATTATGATTTAAGAGGCAAAATACAAGGAGTTACATAGTTGATGTAATTGACAAGAGTTGTCTACTATTTATTTATATATAGTTTGTTGTGCACACACAAGGCTATATACATTTGAAATGGGATCCTTATTCTCACTAGCATATCTTTAATTAGATATTTGCCGAACTATATATATTGAGGTAATATAGTTTGAAGAAAATAGTGGGAGATACCAATTTAAAACAAGACCTAATTTATTTTGGTAATTAATAAAAGAATGTATATTAAAAAATGTTGTTAATTACAAATTCATTTTAGAAATTTTACAATGTCTAAATTACTATCCTTGCGAAGCATATTAGATGTTAATTTAAGCAGGACCAAATTAAGCGGATTGGTTAAGGAATTTGAGAATAGTTCTCATGATTTGAAAAGCTATCTTATGTCCTTAATGTCGCCTATCCCTATGCAATGGTTGCGAACAATGCCTCTGAGGAAGAGATTGCTACTTTTAGAAAGTGGCAAGATGATGCATAGTTGGCTCGATGCATCATGCTCGCATCCATGAGTAACTTGAGCTTGACGTCGACATGAAACTATGGATGCTCTATTATATTTCTGCACATCAAGTAGTTGATGGTGAGGAAAGTAGGACTGATAGATATCGAGGATATCTAAGGAGCTCTTAGATCTAGAATAATGGATAGATGACACTCTGATCTGGATAAAAGTCCTTAACATAATCAATTTGATTGATCAATTAGGACAACGGGTTTTGTCATGGATGGAGAGTTGAGCCAAGATTTGATCTTGCACTCACTCCGGACTCCTTTCACAATTGTTGTGAATTTTTCATATGAACAAGCTAGATATCGACCTCATTTGATTTGCTTAACATGTTGAAAAATGTTGAGAGTCACTTTTCAACCAAGAAAGACCATGTCTTCTTGGTAGGGCCAAAGGATCTTACGAAAAGAAGAAGCGATTCTAAGAAGGTAAATAGAAAGGCAAAAATAAAGGATAATAAGAACAAAAGCGATACGGATAGCAAAGGAGTTTGCTTCCTTTGCAATAAGCTTTGGACTTTGGAAAAAAAGCTGAGAAGCATCTTGCGAGAGGCTAACAAAGAAGCTTAGTGAAGTTTTGGTTACAAATACAAATTTGTTCATGATTTAAAATAATTTTTTCTTTAAGTCGAGGTTCTACTTGGGTATTGGATCTGACTTTGGTTATCATAAATATAGATTTATGAAGGGACCAAGCAGAGTAGAAAGCTAAACAAATATAAGTAATCTATGTGTGGGAAATGAAGCAAAGGTTCTTTGCATTAGCCATAGGAACTTATAGTTTAGCAATCCCTACTGGGCAAATCTATTAAGTCGATAAGTTGTTATTGTATTCGAGTTCTTGTTAGAAACATTATTTCCATTTTATTGTTGGACAATGAAATCTTTGGTATTATATTTAAGAACAATTGTTGTTCTATTTATAATAATAATGTTTTGTATAGAAATGGAATATTACTTAATGGATTTTGTATACTTGACTTACGTGAAAATAATTTTGCAAATTGAACAAACTAGTATAAGAAAAGGAGATGATCATTCAAAAGAGTTGAATGTATGTATTATTTGAAATACAAGTGTGAATTATTTGAAAGGTTCAAAAGAATTGAAGTGAAACAAATTGACAAAGTATTAAGATTCTTTGATTAGATCAAGGAATAAATACTTGTGCAATAAGTTTCTAGATCATCTCAAATGGTTTTCTCATAATGGGCGCCTCGATACGTAATAATTGATTGATGTATCTGAAAAGGAAAAATCGTACCTTATTTGGACATAGTGCGGTCCATAATGATTTTCTGACATTCCAGTATCCTTCTAGGATAATGTCCTAGAAATGGCTGCATATCTACGAAAAGGTAACCTCAAAATCCAGCCCCAAGACTCCATAAAAGTTATGGACAGGGAGGATTCTAATCTTAAGTATGTTAAGATAAAGGGTTGTCAACTTATGTGAAAAGGTTTCAAAGGATAAGCTTGGGACAAGATTTGACAAAATCTGATTTGTGGGACATCCTAAAAGTAAGTTTAGGGTATATGTTCTATAATCCTACTTAGCAAAAGGTGTTTGTTGTGAAAACACGCATTTGCCTTCTAAGATAAAGATGTTTATCATTGAAAGGGCTAGTGGGAGGATAATAGATCTTGAAGAGTTCAAGAACCACAAAACCTTATAAGTCAAATAAAAGAGGAACTTTGTAGATAGACCTATTGTACCTGGCCAGAATCGTAAATGCGGAATAGTCAAGAAGATACCTAGGAGGTATGGATTCATCATGGATGATGATGATGATGAGGTACACATCATAGAAGATGATGATCGAGTTACATCGATGAGGTAAGAGTTCTAGATGTGTACAAAAGGGTCGATTGAGGGGAGGCGTCGTGAAATTTCTAGTATTATATGTTGATATACTACGGATGAGGAATAACATACCAATGCTACAATCGGTAAAGATAAAGTTGTCTAAACATTCCTCCATGAATGATTTGGGAAGAGTATCTTAATTGGGGATGCAAATCTATATAGATAGATTTAAAAGGATGCTCAAAGCTTAACCCGAGGCGTATATTCATTTGATGCTAAAGTCGTTTAGCATGGCAAACTCAAGAGATGTCTCATGTTGATGAGCCATGGGTGTATCTCTCTTAATAGTCCCCATAGACTCAAAAAAGAGAGATCGCATGAGTAACTATCATGTATGCTGATGAAATATACGAGACACGATGTTGATCGGTCGTAATACGGAGAAGTTCTTTGTGAGGCGGTGAAAAACATCTTAAAGTACTTAAGCTGGCACTAAGGATGTGATCATATTCATGGTGGGTCTGAATTAAAACTAGAGGGCTTAATGAGACTCAAGTTTTTTAGACGAGACCAAGACGACAGAAAATCCACTTTAAGGTAAAGCGTTACCTTGAACAGTGGTGCAGTGAATTTGCTGGTTTAGTGATAAAGACAAAGTATATAGCTATAAATGAAGCTGCAAGTTGATTGTTTGGATGAAAAGTTCATTCTGAACTAGGAATAGTTCTAAGTCTCATCTTGGATCTAAACATGTGTTGTGGCACTTTCATTTGATTATAAGAATCATTGAAGATGGGAAATCACTATAGAGATAGTGGACTCTCAAGAACAACATTACATATCCATTAACTAAAGCTTATCCAACGGCGGGATAATCGTCACTAGAGAAGAAGAAGAGTATGAGATACCATGGCGATTGGCTTTAGTGCAAGTGGGAGATTGAAAGTAGTATGCACACAAGCCGATCATGTTTGATGATAAAGCATATACTTTGTAACAATCTTATTCATTTATTAATAAAAAGTATTAATTTATTAAAGGCTTTTAATTATCTACATGATCTTTTGTTTTATAATATGTGATAAACCCATAGTTTTAAGCAATGCTTTTAGAATAATGATGATGATCATTCTAATGAGATCTAAATTCTTAGAAAGCTTAAAACTAAAATAGTTCCCAATCGTTGGATTACTAAATTGGGGATTAGTGAATCAGGATAGATTGGTACATCGTTGCTTGCTCATTGGATGAGGATGATTGATCTCATGATCATTTTGTGTGGAGACACTAAAGCAAGTATGTAGGTGCTTATTAGAGAATAAGTTCCTTTGAGCGTTGCTCGCTAAGGAATACCTAATGGAGTTTTACTTGCTGTCGATAGGAATTCTGTAGTGATAGTAGTACAAGTGATCCTTGGACTTGAGATCATCATAGTATCTTGTGTATGATGAGTTATACTTTGACTTATTCCTTAAGACCCTTAGGGTATATCAAAGGGTATGCTTGGGTATAATAAGTTATACATGGAGATAATGTATGATCAATAAAGAATCTACCACTTCTAGTAAAGAGAGAAATGTCTATGTGATTAGATAAATGACAACTCGGTAGTCCTTGGCAAAGGCGAGAATGAAATTAGAAAGGAGTTTCTAATTTGCATTATTTGAGTTGTGCATTTAAGAGTCGAAATACATATAATTAAATAAAATAAGACTTGACGGTAATTCCATGTCTTATATTTAATTGGGACATTGTATGGTGGAAGGATTGAATTATACGGTAACTATTTACTCAAAGGTTCTTTTATGATTAATGTTGAAATCTATATTATACGGAAAAGTCGTTGATCATTTAGGGAGGCTTATCCTATTGTAGAATAAATATTATTTATTTAAATAAATTATTAGTTTAATTTATTTATTTAAATAAGATTAAATTATTCTAATTGATTTATTCACAATAGGTTTAATATGGAGAACCTAAAGGGTCACACCATAAAAGGAAGAATAATTATTTAAGAAGTTAATGGCATAATCGTAATAATAAGTTAAGTATATTTAATTTAATCTATGGTGATAGAATAAATTAAATAGCTTAATATTATTATTTAATATTTGGAAATATTAAATATAAATTAATAAGAGAGTCTTATTATTATTATTACTATTATTATTATTTAATTCTAAAGGAGTTTGGGAATTAATTAATAAAAGTACTCTCAAATATCTAATAGGATTAGGAGGCAAATTAATTAAAAGAGTTTAATTAATTATCCCTAATAAGATTAGAGAGCTTAATTAATTAAAAGAATTTAATTAATTAAAATAAAACCCAATTCCTTAATTGTTAAGGAGGGTTGCCCACATCTATAAATAAAAGAGAGTCTTATTATGGGTGGGAGGGTTGTTGACGTTTTCATAGAATACGTAATTCCAATAGTTGGGAAGTACACCTTTTCTATGAGAGATAGAAAAACTAGGGTTTTGCCAAATACCCATCTTCTTGAATTCTTCTTCTTTTCTTGGTGGATCACCTACAGAGGCCAAACACTTGGGTGGCTAACGTTGATCAAAGGAAGGAACCAAACCCGGTGGATTCAAGTTGAGCGAAAAGTTGTGAGGTGAACTTGTACGAGGAAGCTCGGATCTTCAAGGGTATGATTCTTGTTCTTTCTTTTTCGTTTAATTAATAATTGTGCATAAAGGGTGATCAAGGGTATATGGTTTGTAAAATTTTAAAACTACGATTTTTACAACGTTTAGCTTTATTTTTGCAATTTGATTGCGTTCATGAATATTACAAAGTAAACCATGGATACAATCAAACATAGTAACCATAATAGACAACTTGGACAAAGAAAAGAAAATTTAATTTTTCTGTGAATAGTGTCGTATTCGTGAATAGTGTCATATACATGAATAGTAACCCCGACACGAAAAGGTAATAATTTCACAATAAAATTCATATCAATATTTCAGTATAATGATATTAAAAGGAATAACATCATTTATGAAAAAAATAACATCCCTTACCTCAAAAGAATAGTACTTCTGACTGAAATATCGGATATAATGTTGATGAAATCTTGCACTGCTTATCAACTCTCAAAGTATCTAAATACTCACAAAAATATGTTCGATATTATAAAGAGAGAAAACTTCTAATTCTGGTGTGATTTTCAATTCTAACATAAACACCTTATTTATAGGAAAATGCTTAGAACAACAAAGCAAAAAATTTAATAAAATATTATTATTTATAAAAAATTTCACACCCACTTTTGAAAATCAGATTTTAGCATTTACAACACGCAAAAGGACAAGTGTGGGGCCCACCTTCTAGAAATCTCCACAAAAAATATTTTAAATCATTTATAAATTCAGAACCTTCAATAATTCATAATAAATAACCCTTTTATCAGAAAAATACGAATCTTATGTCTATTCCATAGGAAATTTAATTCTCTATAACTTTGTAGAAGAAAGTTTTTCCAAATTCTAAACGAAAAATGACCGAAATTCATATACGGATGATTTTCAACACCTTCATTCCGACAAAATACTAATAAAATACCTTAACATTAATTCCTTCATTTATATCCACGTATAATAAATATTTCCTTATCATATAAATCAATAATTAATTATTCATAAATAATATTACGTAATCCACAATATTGACAACTGTGTCGTTCCGTGAAAGAGGGACCTTCCCAGTAAAGATTTCTTCTTACTGGCGAATAATTAAATAACCCCTCCTAGACAGAACTTCCTTAGACATTGCCAATAATGCTATCATAATTTGAAATACTGTGCAATGACAATTATTGAATCAATAATATAAAATATCAACGTAACAATTATTGAATCAATAAAATAAAATATTGAATAGTATTTACTGTAACAATTATTGAGTAGTGACTTCTTACGTAAGAATCAATAAGTAGAATTATTGTGCAATAGCATATGCTACTATGCAACACCGCGTATTACTATATTTTAACCACAATGTATTCTAACAGTTTTAACGATAACCGTTACGCCGTTATTATTAAAAAAAACTCATTCGTGTCGTTTTCTTCATCCTACAGTTTCATATGGGCCCATAAATGATCATGCAATACATACTCTAATATTCCAATCGACAACAATGAGTATTTTATAACCACTTATTTAAAATATTTGCGCATTTTACCCATAACTAACCACATTAATCAAATCAATCCCTTACTATTCAAAAATAATAATTAGAGAAATTAAATCTTTATTCATAAAAAGTTAGGGTCTTACAACACCCTCTTTGACAAAATAACCAAATGAGATATATAATCATGCTGATAGTGGAATTTATGGTCCCACAAAGAAAATTAAACCAACTTGTACACGTTTTAAAAATAATTGAATTGTGGTCCAGACTACTTTAGAAAATTAGTGTGTCAGCAAGTCCTGCCAAACTTACTTTTGTAAAAAGAAAATAATTGAACAACATCTGCATATCATACTTATCTTTAATCAACACATTACTAAAATAATTTAAATTCTATTAAAATTCGGGATCAACATCGAATCATATTTATCTCAAATAACATATAAACCAACTAATAATTCATTATTCATTCAAGTTGTCTTTATTTATGGCATAAAATTATTATTCATAATGCAAAACTTTAGAAGTGAATAATAAAACTTGAGAAATCTAAAACCTCATATATGATAATTTATTTTTAAAATGTCAATCCATTATTTTTGTATTAGCATCATTTTTACTTTAACAAAAATATTATTTTTGTTTTATCATAACTCATTCGTTACATGTGTGTTTACATCCCGACACCTCATAAGCTTACTAACACTTCTAAAATATTTAAAATAGTATTCTGAACTTTCCAAATAATTTTCACATATTTCGAATTATCCAACAATTTTCTATAATTATTTCTATTTATAAAAACTATCATTTAATAGCTTCACAATAGAAATACTAACTTTACATACTTTTATATCTTTAAAACATCATCAATATTAATCTAATATTATTATATTATTTTTTTAGCAAATTTCATAATTTTTCACCATTCATAGAATTTCCTATGAATTTCTCTCTATTTTTAAACTAACCATAAATAGTTTAAAAAGTACAATATATATTTCATTATTCAATAATTTTTCCAAAATGTCTAGAAATTATAAAATAATATTATATGATTTTTCACCAAGTTTCATATTTTCAACATTCATAGAATTTTCTATGAATTTCTTATATTTTCAAATAAACTATAAATAGTTTTAAAATATAATAATTACTTCGATTTTGAATAATTCATCAAAAATTTATAGAAATTCTAAGATAATATTATAAGAATTCTGTAAAAATATTTTAGACCAAATAATTTTTTACGATAAGTTAATTATAAATTCCAATATTCAGAAACTTCAATAATTCATAATAATTAGCACTTTTATCAGAAAATACAAATCTCATTTCCTTTCCATGTAAAATTTAATTCTCTACAACTTTGTAGAAGAAAGTTTTTCCAAATTTTGACTCTAACATAGAGAGAAAGGCTTACCGAAAATTCTGCTACCAAAAATTCCGAATCAGTCACCTCTTAAAATTCATAATAAATCATATGTTAATCTTTAATGGTTCAAAATATGTGGACATATACTCAACTTATATATGTATAACATATCCAAAAATCACAACGATACAATGGTTGGATTAAAAATATAACTCACGCAATAGAGCTTAAGAACACTGATTTTTTGGACTATGAGTCCTTCGGACCAGTTTCACTCAAACAGTCACCACGAAAAATCCACAAAGAATTTTTGGGTGATTCAAATTTCTTTGTTTCTCTTACTTCCAGGGCTTTCTTTTGATATATGTCTCATCTCCTAACTCATTATACACAAAGAGGTATGGATTTTACAAAATCAAGTAGTAAACTAATTTTTTTGAAAATTTAGATTTTTCATTCTTTTTTTGATTTCTTGATTTCTTTCTTTCGATTCAAATTTTTGCAAGTTTAAATCATCCAATACATACATAAGTATGTACACTTTACATAAAATTTATAAATAATAAAATAATCAAGATTTTAAAGAATACCTTTCTTGATTTTCTTTCATTCCTTCTTCTTCTTCTTCTTCTTCTTCTTCTTCTTCTTCTCTCTCTCTCTCTCTCTCTCCATCTCTCTCTCTCTCTTTCTTCTCCTTCCCATGAGTGGGAATGGTGGGAGTACCTTATCTCTTTTTCTCCTCCCTTTATTTTCTTTTCCTTCTCTTTTTATCCCCCAATAATTCTCTCTCTCCCCCTCAATTTTCCAACATTCAGCCACCCCTTGGGGCCTATCCAGCATAATTAAATTTTCTTCCTCTTTTATTTACTCATTTATCCGTTTAATTTTTCATTTGATCATTTATCAATTTAACATTTTATGGTTCTATAATAATAATCATAAATTAAATTGGACTTTTATTTCATAAAAGTCGGTGTCTTACAGGAGGGTCATATTTCACCCAATTGTCCTAACCCTAAGAAGAACCAATGGTGTTTTATATGTGGGTCGATGGACCACATGGCGAGGAATTTCCCAAAGAAGGGGTCGGAGGGTAGCAAAGGTACTAGTAGTGGTAAGCTAGCTATTACTAGACCAACACCACCGGGTAGACCTACGACCCGTACTTTTAATATGACTGTCCAAGATGTGTTTGCATCAGCGGATGTAGTAGCAGGTATTATCTTGGTCAGTGAAATAAATTCTTATGTGTTATTTGATTCGGGTGCTACTTGTTCTTTTATAGCATATGAATTTGCTAAACTATTAGGATTACTCCCGGTAAGATTAGAAATTCCTTTAAACATTAAGGTAGCAAACGAAGAGATAATTCCCGTTGAGCATATTCATAGAAATTGTTGCGTAAATATTAGAGGTAACAAATTATCGATGGATCTTATACCGATAAGGTTGGGAGAATTTGATATAATACTCAGGATGGATTGGTTTTTTAACTATGGACCGATAATAGATTGTCAAAAGAAAAGTGTGAACCTTCAGATTTCTAAGAAACCCAAGGTAGTGTTCTACGGTAGTAAATCACCGGGACGCTCTTGTTGTCTAACCATGACACAAGCTAGGAAGATGTTGAAGAAAGGGAGTGTAGAAACGAGAAGAACCATAAGGTAGGAAACTTAAAACTCAAACTTTTCATCCTTTAATCGCTTTCTAGCATGTTATGAAGTGTTGTGTTAGTGGTTGGATGATTCATTGGAATCTTATAGTTGTCCCAGAGAAATAAGAAAGAATTAGCAGATTAAAAAGGATAAATTATGTGTTCAAAGTGATAACGATTAAAAATGAAGAACATAGTAAAAGTTGTTGATAGATAAATTGAAAACCATCCGTAAGATGTTGTTGATGGACAAATTAAAAAACATCGGTAGGATGTTGTTGATGGACAAGTTTAAAACCATCGTTAGTAAATGGATTAAAAATTATGCTAATAATGAAGTTATGGCAAAAATTTAGTAAAAGACGTTAATATGGTTGTTATGACTTCCTAACAAAGTTATGATATGAGTTAATGAACCCGGATATATAGACTTTCATAAGGACATTGTAGAACACAGAAAATATGAGCCATGGAATCAAGAACAAACTCAATCCAAGTTCGGATGAGTAAATTACGAAGAACGGACGAACGAACATCAAGAACGTTTAAGTTAAGAAAGTAAACATCAAAGGACTTTCAATTCAATGAATAGGCTAGTTAACGGATTCATGAATTATTTCTGTCCAGATAAATTTGAAGTATGTTGTGAAAGCTAGAGTTAGGCTTGGGAATGGAATCATTCTTATATGGGATTACGAAGCTACGAGTTAACGAAGTGAGCGCCAAAATCATTTTTGTAAAAAACTAATTTAGGCAACATTTTCCCAGAACCGGCGCCACAACTCCTGCTTTCTAGTTCAAAACTGGCGTCATAGTGCCAATTAGCAGGATGTCTGGATAAGGCAAGCGCCGTATCACTGGGGTGGGTCCTTGCACAGGAAATTTTGTTTTAAAACATAGAAAGAAGGGAATTTTAATGAACGATTAAGAACATAAATATTCAATTATTGTATCACCATAATAAGTGATTAAAACCTTAACTAGAGGTTGAACGTTAATAGAAAAGAAGAATGATAGTAAACGTAAATTATGTAAAACGATGTAAACGTTTAGTATACGCGTTGAATGAACATGTTGGAATTACATTTGAGAGTAAGGCTTGAATGTTTGCGTAATGAAGATGGAAGTACAATGTATAAATGTTAGGAAACCATAACGAATGGAATGAACAGAATAAAGTTTGATTTTAATAATAATATCGTAAGTAACGAAGGAACTCGAAGTATAACTTGAGTCTAATGAAATGAATGAATATGATAGTAAGGAAAAGTAACGTAAAACACTTAACAAAATCAACAAGTGTTATAAAAGATTGCAAGGGCGTGTTGAGTATATGCAAGGGCATATAGCTTGAGCGTTCACGAAACAAAACCCTATTCATAAATTGTTTAGGAGGGTTGCCTACATCTATAAATAAGGGGAGTCTTATTTTGATTTGAGGTTAATGATATTTCCAAGAGTTGGAAGAGTACACATAATTCTATAGAGATAAAATCTAGGGTTTTGCCAAACACCCATCTTCTTGAATATTTGTTCTTCCTTGGTGGATCACATCTAGAGGCCAAACACTTAGGTGGCTAACGTTGATCAAAGGAAGGAATCAAACCCGGTGGATTCAAGTTGAACGTGAAAAGGAATTGGAGGTGATCTCGTACTTGAGGAAGCTAGTTTCTACAAAGGTATAAATCTGATCTCCTTCTCTTTTCTATTGATTGATAATTATGCACAAAGTATGATCATGGTGATGGTTTAAAAATTTTAAATTTCATTTTCTCGCGGTCACGCTCCCGCACCTTTTATATAATTTGATTGCATAATCGCGCTATATACAAACCTAACAAAAGGCATGTCTTACTAGGGTTGAAACACTTTGATCGAGGATCCGGGGGTGGTGAGAACTCCATAATTTTTCCTTCATTAATCAACATACATGTGATTTCTTCCCTAGACTGGCCCAGGGGGGTAAACTTTCTTTTGGCCGCAAATTCCTGTTGGAGGTGAAATATAGATTCCCTAGCCATCTTCTTCGTCCATTAATTTTGTGCTTGGAGGAGGCGAATTTGATCTACTCTCGGTATTGGGACAACTTTAGGAGATGTGGTGTTGATCTGCCCTCGTAGGACTTGGTCGATCAACTGACGAGTCACCTGATGCTGGTATATGATTAGCTCCGCTAATTGGTCCACTTGTACCTTGATTGTGTTAAGTTTGTATATAGCCCAATCATGTAATCAAATTACAGAAAAGGTGCAGAAGCGCGATTAAACATATTTTAAAATTTTTCATACAAACCATCACCATGATCTTACTTTGTGCATAATTATTAATCAATAGAAAAAGAGATGGAGATCAGATTCATACCCTTGTAAAAACTAGCTTCCTCAGGTACGAGTTCACATCTAATTCTTTTAATGTTCTCCTTGAATTCCCCGGGTTGGATTACATCCTTTGATCAATGTTAGTCACCAAAGTGTTTGGCCTCTAAAGGTGATCCGCCAAGGAAGAACAAATATTCCAGAAGATGGGTGCTTGGCAAAACCCTAATTCTATCTCTATTGAATATGTCAATACTTTTTCTTCCAACTCTTAGAAGTAAAGTGAGTAACTTGTGAAACCTTTACCCATAATAAGACTCCTCTTATTTAAAGACGTAAGGAACCCTCCTAAACTATTTAGGAATATGATTTTATTTTAATTAATTAGGCTCTTAATCCAATTAGAAATATATGAGAGTACTTTTATTAATTAATTCTCAAACTTCTTTAGGAATTAAATATTAATAGTAATAATATAATAATAATAATAATAATAATAATAATAATAATAATAATAATAATAATAATAATAATAATAATAATAATAAGACTCCTCTTATTAATTTATATTTAATATTTCTAAAATATTAAGCTATTTAATTTATTCTATCACCATAGATTAAATTAAATACAATTAACTTATTGTCACGATTATGCCATTTACTTCTTAAATAAATATTTTTCCTTTTATGGTGTGACCCTTTAGGTTCTCCGTATTAAACCGGTTGTGAATAAATCAATTAAAAAAAATTCTAATCTTATTTAAACAAATAAATTAAACTATTACTTTATTTAAATAAATAACATTTATTCTACAATAAGGGTAAGCCCCCTTAACGATCAACGACTTTCCAGATAATATAGATTTCAACATTAATCATAAAAGAACCCTTGATTAAATAGTTACCGTACAATTCAATTCTTCCACCGTACAATATCCCAATTAAATATAAGACATGGAATTACTTTAAAGTCTTATTTTATTTAATTATATGTATTTCGATTCTTAAATGCACAACTCCAAATAATACAAATTAGAAACTCCTTTCTAATTTTATTCTGCCTTGGCTAAGGACTACTGGTTTGTCATTTATCGAATCACATAGGACATTTACTTCATTACTAGAAGTGGTAGATTCTTTGTTGATCATTCATTATCTCTATGTACAACTTATTACACCCAAGCATACCCTTTGATCTATCCTAAGGGTCTTAAGGGATATATCAAAACATAACTCATCATACATAAGATACTATGATGATCTCAAGTCTAAGGATCACTTATATTACTATCCTTACAGGAATTCCTATTGATAGGCAAGTAAAACTCCATTAGGTATTCCTTAGCGAGCCACGTTGAGTGAACTTATTCTCCAATAAGCACTTACATATTTGCTTTAGTGTCTCCAGATAAATAAACACGAGATCAGTCATCCTCATCCAATGAGAAAGCAACGTATGTACCAATCTATTCGGATTCACTAATCTCCTTTTTAGTAATCCAACAATTGGGAACTATTTTAGTTTTAAGCTATCTAAGAATTTAGATCTCATTATCATGATCATCATCATGATTCTAAAAGAATTACTTAAAACTATGGGTTTATCACATATTATATAACAACGGGTTTATCACATATTATATAACAACACCATATAGATAAAGTAAAAGCCTTTAATAAATTATCTTTTATTAATAAACGAATAATATTGTTACAAAGTATATGCTTTATCATATCAAATATGATTGGCTTGTGTGCATATCACTTTCAATCTCCCACTTTCACTAAAGCCAATCGCCAAGGTATCTCATACCTTTCTTCTCTATATAATGATCATTATGTTGTTGGATAAGCTTCAGTAAATGGATATGTAATGTTGTTCTTGAGAGTCCACTATCTCTTTAGTGACTTCTTCTCTTTCAATGATTATCTAATCAAATGAAAGTGTCGCAACACATGTTTAGATCCAAGATGAGACTTAAGAACTATTCCTAGTTGTGTAATGAACTTTTCATCCAAACAATCAACTTGCAGCTTCATTTACATCTTTATACTTTATCTTTGTCATTAAACCAATAAATATTTGTTGTTTGGAACATTTCCAATTCACTACACCACCATTCAAGGTAACGATTTACCCTAAAGTGGATTTAATGTCGTCTTGATCAATATGAAAAACTTGTTTCTGTTTAGCCCTCTAGTTTTTAATTTAGACCCACCATGAAATATGATCACATCCTTAGTCCTTGTTAAGTATTGTAAGATGTTTTTCACTGTCTTACAGTGATCTTCTCCAGAATATAACCGATCAACATCAGTTCTCGTATATTTCATTGCATACACGATAGTAACTCATGCGATCTCTCTTTTATTGGGGACAATTTAGAGAGATACACTGCATAACTCATCATCATGAGACCACTCTTGGTGTTTTCCGTGCTAAACGCCTTTAGCATCAAATGAATATACGTTCCTAGGGTTAAGCCAAGTATCCTTTTAAATTTATCTATATAGATTTATATCCCCAATTTAGATAATGCTCCTCACAAATCATTCATGGAGGAATGTTTAGATAACATTATATTTACTTATTGAAGCATTGGTATGTCATTCCTTATCCGTACTATATCAACCTATAATACTAAGAATGTCACGGTGCTCCCATTGTCCCTTTTGTACACACTAGATTCATTCTTTGTGTTTTTGATAAAATCAAAGTTGTTAGGAATAAGCATGTGAATGTTATTCCTTTATTCATATAATTTGAAGATGAAGATGATGAATTTAATGAATGAATATGCAAATATTTCTGCATTGATAAAAGTTGTAAAGTCCTTAATAAATGATAGAAAATATGGACAAAGACTTAGATTGAAATGATCAAATATGTTAGTTTGATCCAATATGAATTAATTATTTTGTAAAAGTCCTTCAAAAGATCATGATGTACAAGGACTATAAATATAAAGAAAAAACTTATTAGGTTGGTCTATTTTGAGATGTAATAGATAAGCCTCAACAGAATCGTAGTCTGACGAGCCAGCTGGGAGATTGCAGAAGCCAAGGTAGAATCGTTGAGTATCGATAAAGTTTCTTAAGAATTATAGTCTATCTTGGAAGCCATACTCAGAATCATAAAGATAGTTCGAGCGCCTTCTGAGCCAAGTCAAGAATTGCAGTCAGCTCTCCGAATCGTGGAGTCTGCAAAACAAGCAAGTAGAGATTGTAGTCTATCAGAGCTTAAGAGAAATCGTAGTGTTCTTATCGATCAAGGTTGAATTAAGCACGAGAATGTCAAGACACAACGAACATGGTGTCTCTCTCTAGTTAGTAACAGAAGCACCAAGCCTCGTCCATTTGGTGAAGGATGAAGTATATCAAGTGAAGAATGGCTTATAGACGTTGTCATTTTGGGAATCCCAATGATCCAACACTCATCCTTAGTATGTATCGAAGAAGCGTATAGAAGAAGCCAATGAAAGGACTGCATGCCTACTAAAAATACCTTTTCACGTGTTAGGTGAGATAGTAATCTGTTGTGTCAGTGGGCCCAACGGCTGAAACATCAAATTTCCAAGAAGTCAACATCAGTGCTCAGAAATGCCTGATACATTAAATGTTACAACGGATGCCTTCAACGGAAACACTTCAAAAGCTCCATCACAAGCAAATCAGACAAAGATTTAAACCTAAAGCTCAAGTACACTCAATGTCCAAAACTCTACGATCAAGAAAGAAAAGCTTGCTCTGCTACTCAGTTCTTTCGAATGTATGCTTAACTGCAACTGAGCAGCACAACTCAAGAACTAAACTCTCATCAGAAGACAACGATCATAGAGTCTGTAAATGAGCAGCAAAGTGTCAAAATAGTCAATCAGCTCACTAGTTCCTAAAGTAAGATAAACCAAGCTTGATCATATACCAAACTGCAGAGCTAAGTACAAGATGGTACAACGTTGAACACTCTTAGAATCATAACAGATGTCAAATCAAGTCACCCTATAATTTCCTCAAACAAGATACGACCAAGTAATCGTAGAGTTTATAAAGGTCAACATCAGAATCGTAGAGGGCATTTATCTGATGAGTGAGAATGTCTAAACAAAGAAGACTGGCATTCGAACGATGTGAGTTGAGGATCCCGATATACTCTCCAAACATCCTTGATGTAGATAGAGGAAAGAAAAGGAAAAGATAACTACCTACTAGTCTACTGAAAGTGACGTTTCAGAAGTGTTAGGTGATAAAGCAAACTAATGTGTCAGGCAAGTCAAAAAGGAGTTCTCACATCAACCCTATGATGCCTCCAAAATAGGTATACATCACCCATCTTGGGTGGCCAAATACATAGTACTAAATATAAATACAAACTTAATTATACAACATGAGCTGAGAGTTCTTACATGAATATTGTCTCATAGACAATATCCAAACTCAAATTCAATCCTCATTACATTTATTATCACACTAAATAGTGAGGACTGCTAAAATAACCATCTCGGACCATCACTCCGTTCTTCGACTAGTCCCGGCTACGTTCTCATTTCCTAAAGAGAACAATGAAAGCAAAAGGGAGAGCATAATAGTGTTATAATGCAGAATAAATTATCGTTAGCCTTCAACAGTGTTAAACTGATAAAATACAATAAACATCAAGTTTAACTGCAGCGGAACAAAAAGTCCATTAGAAGAGTCAAGTAAAGCATGATATCTACTATCTTCTATGATTTAAAAGTTTATCATCAATTTTATCGCTGAGACTCAGCTTAATAAATAATCCACATCACTGAATTATCAATGCACTACGAGCCAAGGATATTCATTAGTATCATAACCACAAATTATCCATGCACTACGGGCAAAAGACATTCGTGTTTTCACCAATGGTCATGATCATGGCAACCACTGTCCATCAATGCACTACGGGCCAATGAGGACTTTTACCACAACATTTGTAACATTGCGGTAATGATTATACCGAATAATCCCTAGTCATAATCATACATGTGACGCCCCCAAAATAGGTATACATCACCCATCTTGGGTCGCCAAAAACATGGTACTGAATAAAAATATAAACTTAATTATACAGCATGAGCTGAGAGTTTTTACACGAATATTGTCGTCTAGACAATATCCAAACTCAAATGGAGTCCTCATTACATTTATTGTCACACTATTTTATAGAATAGTGAGGACTACTATAACACCATCTCGGACCATCACTCCGTTCCTCGACTAGTTTTAGCTGCATTCTCATTTCCTTAAAAAGAACAATGGAAGTAAAAGGGTGAGCTCAACTAGCCCAGTAAGAAATATTATGACTATGATAATGCAGAATAAGTTATCATTAGCCTTCAACAATGTTAAACTGATAGAATATAATAGACAACAAGTTTAACTGCAGCAGAATAAGCAATCCATTAGAAGAGTCAAGTAGAGCATGATATCTACTATCTTCTATAATTTAAAAAGTTTATCATTAACTTTATCGATGGGACTCAGCTTAATAAATAAATCACATCATCGAATCATCCCTGCATTACGGGCCAAGTATATTCATTAGTATCACGTCCACAAATTAATCCTGCACTACGGGCCAAGAATCTTCGTGTAATCATCAATGGTCATGATCATACCGAATTATCTCTGGTCATAATTATACTAATCAACAGTCCATCTATGCACGTAAGCCAAAGATGACTGTCATCACAATATAAGCATGATGATAATGACAATGATATCAGAATTCAATTAAAAGAAAGCAAAGGAAATTTTTTTAAATATTTAGAATTTAATTTATCCAGAATTCAATAATGTCCAAATTGTCAACATGATACTGCTTTGTGGAGTAAAATTCAAGAATAATATCCATGTATCAAAAATAATTTGGACATAAAAAAAATAAATTTTTTGGTGAATAGTAACCTGTGAATAATACCCTGTGAATAGAACTTCGGGAATAGTACCCCGACATGAAAAGTGCCCCGAATACCCGAGTGAATAATATTTAAGTGAATAGTAATTGGGTGAATAGTAACTCGTGAATAATAACTCATGAATAGTATTCTGGCATGAAAAGTGCCCTGAATACCCGAGTGAATAATATTCTAGTGAATAGTAATTGGGTGAATAGTAACTCGTGAATAGTACCCCCGGCATGAAAAGTGACCCGAATACCCAAGTGAATAATATTATAGTGAATAGTAACTGGGTGACTAGTAACTCGTGAATAGTACTCTTGCATGAAAAGTCACCCGAATACCCGAGTGAATAATATTCTAGTGAATAGTAATCGGGTGAATAGTAACTCGTGAATTGTACTCCGACATGAAAAGTGCCTCGAATACCCGAGTGAACAATATTTCAGTGAATAGTAACCTGGGAAAAATATTGATATTTAATAAGAAAGTTCATATCAATATTCCAATGAAACGATACTGGATGAAGCGCAAAACTCAAGGATATTCCACTAATTTCAGGGATTATAGAAGCAATACTTACCATAGTAAGTTTAGATTTAAGAATATGAAAAGAAATTACATACGAAACTACAAATGGATTTTCACCTGTCATACGATACGTAATCCACGTAGACAGGTTATTCCGATATATTGAAGGATGAATAAGAAAACTAGTATTCTTTATGAATACGAAAGAAATAATACCCCTTACGAATACAACAAATAATATCCCTTTCCAAATGAAAATAACATCCCTTACCTTAGTAGAAGGCTGGATACTATAAAATAGTGAAGTAGCAGAATACTCTTCTTCTTGTTCTCTATAGTTTCTCTCTCTATAGTTTCTCTTGTGAATCTCAGTGAATTTGTGAGAATGGAAGAAAAATTAAGCTTCTATTTATAGGAGAATGGACTAAATAGTAACTAATTCACGAACGGTCCAGATTGATTCACTATTAGAACGGACGGTCCATATTAATTACTATTAAAACCACAACTAATGGTCAAGATTGATTTACTTTTAAAACCACCACCGACGGTCCAGATTGATTTACTATTAAAACCACCACCGACGGTTCAGATTGATTTACTATTAAAACCACCACTGACCGTCCAAATTGATTTACTATTAAAACCACCATCAATGGTCCAGATTAATTTAACTTATTACACTTTGGTACCCATAAAGTTTTCCAAGTTTGTATTATTCCCCTCTAACTTTTGTAAATCACTTATTTTCAATAAACACATTCTTAATACGTCAACAATTATTCATCATTAATATTATAACTCACAATATTTAACAACTAGATCATTCCTAAGAAAGAAGGGGCTTTTCGATAAGGATTTCTCCCTATTGGCGCGCAATTAAGTGACCAAACCTCTCCTCGACAGAACTTTCTAGACATCATTTATATTGTAAATAATAATATGAATAACTTTTTCGTCTCAATTATTGATTTAATAATATAAAATATTATGCAAATGATACTGTGACAATAATTGAATCAAATAACGTGAGATACTATCCAACAATTACTGTAGCAATAATTGAGTAAACTGAGTGGCTTCTTACGTAAGCATCAATAATCAATATCGTGTGCTACTATACAACCACGCGTATTACTGTACTTTTACCACCGGGTAGTTCAACAGTTTAACGGTAAAACTTTCGCTGTTATTTTTATAAAAAGATATTTCTGTCATTTTCTAACTACGACAATACTTCCGTTGTGGGGTCCACCAATGATTGTGTCATCGAACGAAAATTCCCCGACCAAACGAATATTCCCTAACACAAAGAATATTTTATATCAACTTGCTTACTTTGCAAAAAAATTCACATATCACCCTTAACTTTAACCTTTTATTAATTAAACCATTTATTAAATAGAATAATAATTATAAGAAAATTAAATACTTTCATTTCATAAAATTCGGGGTCTTACAATCTCCCCTCCTTATGAAATCTCCCCTCAAAATTTGGTGAGAATGAAAGAAGAATGAGCTTCTATTTATAGGAAAATATAGTTTCAATAATTGCACGTTTTGGGGCTCGAATTGTTACAGTATAGTACCTTCATCTTTTCCACCATTTTTAATTTAGTCCTACAAGTATTATCAAACTTGCACCACCTCCCCTAATAGTACATGCATGTGAATCAATAGTTCCATTCATGTAAACAAATAGTTATATGCATGTGAACTAATAGCAATTAATTGCTCATTTATCTGATTAATTACCCGATTGGTCAAATTAAACCTCCAAAAATAAATTATTATCAAAATAAATTTTGATTTCCACTAACACTAATAATCCCAACACAATGTAAATATCAATTTCATCTTTAATCAATACGAACTTATTCATCATTAATATTATAACTCACAGTATTTAACAACTAGATCATTTCCAGGAAATGGGGGGCTTTCCGATAAGGATTTCTCCCTATTGGCGTAATTAGGTGACCAAACCCCTTTCCTCGACAAAACTTTTTTGACATCGTCAATATTGCAAATAATAATATGAATAACTTTGTCGTCTCAATTATTGATTTAAAAATATAAAATATTATGTAGAAGATATTGTGGCAATAATTGAATAAATAATATGAGAGATATTATTCAGCAATTACTGTAGCAATAATTGAGTATAATTGAGTGACTTCTCACGTAAGCATCAATAATTAATACCATATGCTAGTATGCAACCACGCGTATTACTATACTTTTACCACCGGGTATTTAAACAGTTTAACAGTAAAACTTTCGCCGTTATTTTTATAAAAAGACATTTCTATCATTTTCTAACTCCAACAATACTTTCGTTGTGGGGTCCACCAATGATTTTGTCATCGTACGAATATTCCCTGTTAAAACAAGTATTCTCTGACCAATCAAATATTTTATAACAACTTCATTACTTTACAAAATTTGCAAATATTACCCACAACTATAACATTATAACAAATCCACACCATAATATTCAAAATATATTTTGAGAAAAAATATATTCTGTATTCATAAAAGCTGGGGTCTTACAACCTCCCCTTCTTATGAAATTTCGTCCTCAAAATTAGGGTACGTACCTGATATGTCAAAGAGGTGAGGATACCTTGACTTCATTTCAGATTCTAACTCCCAAGTCATTTCTTCAACATCGTGGTTTCTCCACAAAACTTTAACTTAAGGTATAACCTTGGAGCGTAGAATATGATCCTTCTTATCCAAGATTTTAACAAGTACCTCTTCATTCATTAAATCTTTCGCTATCTCGTTCGGTTCTAATTCAATAATGTGGTTCTGGTCTTTCACATATTTACGTAATATAGATATGTGAAAAATGTTATGAACATGAGACATATTTAGCAATAAGGCGAGTCTATAAGCCACAGTTCCTACTCTATCGAGGATTTCAAATAGACTAATAAAATCGAGGGTTTGAGCTTTCCACACTTCATCGACTCTTACTTCTAGAATAACACATTCTTGTACTTTCTTCTTCATATTCATCAGCTCCGGGTGTGTAGCTTGAGCGACTTTAACTTTATCGATTAACGTCGATTCTATTTGTATATTTAACATCATCATGTGGGTCCCTAGAGTCTTTAACTCTATCTCCATCATTTGAAAATTATACAAAATGGGTCTTTGTGATAATGACATAGCACTCGTAATTGCATACGATCTTCTACTCAACGCGTCAGCTTCCACGTTTGCTTTTTCCACGATAGTATTGAATGGTATTATCGTAATCTTTCAACAGCTCGAGCCAACGTCTTTGGCGCATGATACGTTCGTTTTAGTTGAAGAAATATTTGAGGTTTTAGAAATGAGTTTTGTACCGGGGTCAATACAAAATTTGATTTCACGCTCTAGGGGTAGGCCAAGAAGTTCTTCGGGGTATACGTCAGGAAATTTATTAACGATAGAAATATCAGTCAAAATTGTGACTCTCATCCAAGACTTGGATACCACGTCACATTGATACCTATCAACTTGCCACCGTTATTCACGGCTTCCCCTACGGAAATTCTGGCTTCGGTTCATTCCAAGACTTGGAAGTCACTAGCAAAAGGTTCGGGGATCTTTACTTATGGCTTAATATGACAGTGATTGACTTTAATGGTTTGGTTGCTTAAATTCGCATAATAGGTTGGTTAGGAACGCTAACAACCTTACAAAAATAATCAATTTTAGCATGATGAGTTACGAAAAGCGCTCTCACTTGAACCACCGATTTTGACTTGTCTGGGACAGCCTTTGGTGTCATCATTACCGCTGGAATTGACTTTTGATATAGGGCATATTCCACCCTAAACTACTTCGTCGTACTCCTGATCCATGATCTAAATCATTAATCTTTAATCCATATCGATTTGGGGTTGACCGCAATGTACAGGGTAATTCAAAACTCGATGTTGGGTTCTCCCAATTGCTGTCCAAAATGAAAAATACATATCATCTATTTTAGCCTTCTTGGATCAGACTTCTCTTTCCACAATATCAACGCGTCGTGTGGCTTTTACCCATGCATCCTTCATTCTCACTCGTTCAGTTGTTTCTTCTTTCAGCTGATCCTTGACATTTGAATTCTCAGATTTTAGCTTTATCATCTTATACTCTGCCAAAGAGTGCTTCTGTTCAAGCATCACATATCGGGTAACACAAGCTTGAATTATTGCATCATTTTGCTCCACGACCGCCTGCCGTTCTTCAGCCTGCTCTTCTAACTCTTGAATACGATTTTGCAGTTCTACATTTCGATCATAAATTTCTTTTAATAAATTCTCCTCAAGTTCCTCTTCTTCCTCACTCTCAGCTGCTACCTCTGTGACTAGCTCGGGTGCAACTATTGATTCTTCACTCACCACATGGATATCTCTAGTTTCTTCTTCGCCTAATATCCTACAATCAAGTTTAATAACTTAATTAGTACTCCCAATAAAAATCTTTGTTATAACAAGATATTATACTCCAATATGTATTCTTTATATGAATCTCCTCGATTCAGTACTTAAACCTCTATATGAGTCCATCTCTTGATTTTCAGATGTCATTTAACTGTCACAAAATAAGGGTTAATTGACATGCCACATATTATCCCTATACTTTGACCGACCAATTAAATAACAAATAAACTTAGGTAGGTCATACTAGCGAAGGATTAACCTGTCTCTCCCCTCCTAGTTTTAGTCTCACATCTCAGCCAGGGATCATATCTCTAATCTTTGATACCAACTGTGACGCCCCCAAAATAGGTATACATCACCCATCTTGGGTCGCCAAATACATGGTACTGAATACAAAAACAAACTTAATTATACAACATGAGCTGAGAGTTTTGACACGAATATTGTCCCATAGACAATATCCAAACTCAAATTTAATCCTCATTACATTTATTATCACACTAAATAGTGAGGACTGCTAAAACAACCATCTCAGACCATCACTCCGTTCTCCGACTAATCCCGGCTACGTTCTCATTTCCTGAAGAGAACAATGAAAGTAAAAGGGAGAGCTCAACTAGCCTAGTAAGAAATATTATGACTGAGATAACGCAGAATAAATTGTCGTTAGCCTTCAACAGTGTTAAACTAATAAAATACAATAAACATCAAGTTTAACCATAACAGAATAAAAAATCCATTAGAAGAGTCAAGTAAAGCATGATATCTATTATCTTCTATGATTTAAAAGTTTATCATCAATTTTATTGATGAGACTCAGCTTAATAAATAATCCACATCACTAAATTATCCATGCACTACGAGCCAAGGATATTAATTAGTATCACAACCATGAATTATCCATGCACTACGGGCCAAAGACATTCATGTTTTCACCAATGATCATGATCATGCCAACCACTGTCCATCAATGCACTACGGGCCAATGAGGACTTTTACCACATCATTTGTAACATTACTGTCATGATTATACCGAATAATTCCTGGTCATAACCATACCAATCAACAGTCCATCTATGCACGTAAGCCACAGATGACTTTCATCACAATATAAGCATAATAATGATGACAATGATATAAGAATTCAATTAAAAGAAAGCAAATGATAAATTTTTAAATATTTATAATTTAATTTATCCAGAATTCAATAATGTCCAAATTGTCAACATGATACCGCTTTGCTTTGGAGTAGAATTCAAGAATAATATTGTATCAAAAATGATTCGACAAAGAAAGAAAAATCAATTTTTGTCATGAATAAGAATCTTGTGGGTGAATAGTACCAAAGTGAATAGTACTCGAGAATAGTACTTTGTGAATAGTATCCTGTGAATAGTACATTATGAATAGTATTCCGCGAATAGTATTCCAGAATGAAAAGATTAATAATTATCAAGAATGCTCAGGATAATATTTCCATAAAAAGATACTGGATGAAGCGCATATATCAAAGATATTCTTCTAATTTCACGGAGTATAGAAGCAATACTTTAACAGAATGAGTGTAGAATTAGGAATATGAAATGAAATAATATTACTCACATACTACAGAGTATGAAAGAAAATATTATTTCTTACGAATACTGAACAAAAATAATATCCCTTACCTTAGAAGAAGACTGGATACTGGAATAATGAAGTAGCAGAATACTCTTTTTCTTTTTCTCTATAGCTTCTCTCTCTATAATTGCTCTTGTGAGTCTTAGTGAATTGGTGAGAATGAGAGAATAATGAGCTTCTATTTATAGGAAAATATAGTTTCGATAATTGCACATTTTCGGCCTCGAATTATTATAGTATAGAACCTTCATCTTTTCCTCCATTTTTGATTTAGTCCTACAAGTATTATCAAACTTGCACCACGTCCCCTAATAGTACATGCACGTGAATCAATAGTTCCATTCATGTGAACAAATAGTTATATGCGTGAGAACTAATAGCAATTAATTACTTATTTATTCGATTAATTACCCAATTGGTCAATTTAACCTCCAGAAATCAATTATTATCAAAATAAATGTCGATTTCCACAAACACTAATAATCCCAACATAATGAAAATATCAATTTCATTTTTAATCAACACGAACTTATTCATCATTATTATTATAACTCACAGTATTTAACAACCAGATCATTCCCAAGAAAGAGGGGTCTTTCTGATAAGGATTTCTCCCTATTGGCGCACAATTAGGTGACCAAACCCCTTTTCTCGACAGAACTTTCTAGACATCGTCAATATTGCAAATAATAGTATGAATAACTTTGTTGTCTCAATTATTGATTTAAAATATAAAATATTATGCAGATAATACTGTGACAATAATTGAATAAATAATATGAGAGATATTATGCAACAATTAATATAGTAATAATTGAGTATAACTGAGTGACTTCACACGTAAGCATCAATAATCAATACCGTGTGGTACTATGCAACCACGCGTATTACTGTAATTTTACCACCGGGTATTTAAACAGTTTAACGGTAAAACTTTAGCCGTTATTTTTATAAAAAGACATTTCTGTCATTTTCTAACTCTGACAATACTTCCGTTTTGGGGTCCACCAATGATTTTGTCATCGTACAAATATTCCCTATTAAAACGAATATTCCCCGACCAATCGAATATTTTATAACAACTTGATTACTTTGCAAAATTTATAAATATTACCCACAACTATAATATTATATCAAATCCACACCATAATATTCAAAATATATTTTGAGAAAAAATATAATATTTATTCATAAAAGTTGGGGTCTTACAAACCCAGTATGTCTACATCAAAGATTTCAGAATATCTAAAGCACTAAATGCTCCAAAGGAAGATCTTCAATGAAAGACTCCCAACGGCTATGTTCTAATAGGAAGATGATAGATGATTCTATAAAGAGCCGAAGCTTCAAAGTCTACAGGGTTGTTGACCTGAGAAGAAAAAAAGGTCATATAGAGCTTAACAAAAAAGGTCTCCGAGAAAGTGAGATCACCACAGAAGAGTGAAGCACAACTAATGAAAGTTCTACAATGATAAAGCTTCACTCTATACAAAGGAGTATGACAATGAAGTGGCATCTGTACTGAGAGCCAGAAAGCCAAGAAGACAACAACTTGAGTAGCAGATCCGAAAGCAGAATACTTGAGCCACTCTACATCTCACCATGAACACAGTGAGCTGAAGAGAAGAAGATACAGAACCGAATCTGTGCACAAGACAACAAATGTTCAAGGACTGCTAAGTACCCAAAGAATTCAAGCTGATATGGAAAGACTTAGCAGTACCTCAATGGTGATGGTGTGCAATGTTGAATATCAGATGAAGACAAGCATCAAAAACAAAGAACAACAACACCAAAAGATGAGTCAGACTTCTAAGTACCAATAAGATGTTTGTAACGCCCTCAAATCCGAGTACTTTCAACCCACAGATATGGTGCTACACGGTACTTCTAACTATACATTCATTCCATTGAAACAACGTCAAAATGATTGTATTTACTACATTCTTATTACAATAATAATAATAATAAATCATTTCCCAGGTTCTATAATCGATACATTCTTCGTTTATCATAATATAATTCTTACAAACATACTAGTCTATTACAGAATAATCTACTTATCCATCTTTAGCTTTGCCTTTATCCCTACTGAGATCCTTAGTTCTTTCGGCCTTAGCTACAATCATATAATTCAAGCAAGAAGTTAGCATAACTAGCTTAGCAAGTCTAGCAATAGATAATATTAATACCACGTCAAGAATTATATGATTATATTCAATAACAGAACAAGTAGCTATAAAGTACTATGAAACATTAAATAGCACTTTTTTCATTTCATAACACAATTCCAGAGTACATATAATAACTAATGGATTATGAGCTGGTCAAAAGACCATGAACATTCTCTTTTGGTTTTCATTCATGAAAAAGGACAACCCGACACTAAGTTCGTAAGTCCGATATATCTTATGAGCACTTCTAGGTGATCAACCTATAGTACTCTATGTTGATCAACACTCATCCGTTAAACGTATCTATGTTTAAGTTTTGGCAAACTTGCGTGCCCATCGAATAATCGATGTAAAATACATTTATTTGCTCATACTCAAGCATACCTTAAATCCGTACCAAATACTTGGCATAAGATAGCGTTAACAGTTCTATATCAAAAAACTTGTAAACAAATCAATCTAACTTTTAAGAATAGTCTAGCCGAGTTAAAACTGGCATCGATCCTTTCGTAAGACAATTCATGCATCTCATAACATAAATTACAGAAAACTTGGCTAACACGAAGGTTAGACAAGCGTTAAGAAAACTTGTCTTCAAGTGTCATCAAATAATTATTCAACAGTTCTTGGTGTATTCACATAGCACACTGTAATTAGTTACCAAATAATATAATCACATTGTTTTTACCAACTTCTTTCTCTTCTATATCTTAATTGAATTTATTTCAATAATAAATGTCATTTTAACTTAACTATCTTCCATTATGGCTTATTAACATTCTTACGTCACTAAACCAATACTCAACTATAGTTGGTTAATTACCAATGTTGAATACAATTCACTTCCTTATACATCGCGTTCTTCATTTTATATTATGACATTCAACTCCTAAAGTCATCAATATATATACTATATAGGAATGGTCTTACCATGTATGTTAAGTGTATACATGGCCCATTATTGGTTTACAAAAATTTGGGATTAGGAACTAAGTTGGTCAACTTTTCCCCACTACCCGGTACTGTGCAGTATTTACTTCAATACACTATTAGCCTCATGGCGCTAACTAACAGATATGTTATTCCGGTTTATTACCAAGCAACGCGAGACTTACTCCATATAGGTGGTGCTACGACACCATTCTCCAGTAGCTGAGTCTCCCTACCCGGCGCTGCGGTGTGGAAAATAAAGCTTGGGCTGGCGCTGTGGCACCTCCCCTGAGCCCTTGAATTTTTTTTTACATTTTCCAATACGATTCTTCCCGGACTCATAACTTAGTCGTTTTAAGTCGGAATTGGCTCGTTAAAAAGCCGTTTTCTCACACGTTTCATGTACTCAATTTCATCCAGAAAAAAATAGTTTTTAAATCCGTTAACGATGAATTCACTATTTAACGTTCTATTACCCGTTTGTTTAACGCTCGTGAGCGTTCATAGCTCGTTTTCTTCGTTCTAAGTCGAAATTTGACCGTTCTTGAGTCCATGAGTCTTGAATACCTTGTTCTACGTTACGCCATCGAAAACTAGGATTTTTAAATTAAACGATGAGTTTTGACTACTAATTCGGAATTATATGATTTCAACGTTTAATGCCTAATTTCGTAAATTTCGTCATAACTTCATTACTCGTGTTTTATACGCCAAATCAAATGGAACCAATCCATTGATTCATTGTCTATAACCTAACCAAGCAAAATGCACATACCCTATAAATGATGGTTTTCAATTTATCCATCAACAACAAAATAAATGTTCAATGGTTTATCCACGATTAACTTACTTAAATGCTTATGATTCCAACTCATACATGGCTTATCAATGTCTAATTCACTAATAGCCTTCCTTATTACTCTGGAAGAGACATGCTCTCCACCAAATCATAATTCTCTATGAAAAATAAAATTAAAAGAATCGAATACTAAGGTTTTACGAATTATTACCTTAACGTTCTTCACGTTCTTGCTTAAAACTTGGATGTTTTGCTTCAAGCTCACTTGATTACTTGTTATCTCACTTTTCTCTCTCTCAATAAATGTTGGTCAATGTTTGTAAAACAAAAAAATGAACTAATCTAGCTTCCTTATATAAAAAACCAAATGGATGGCAAAATAGTCAAATGTTCCACCTCCTTACTATTCATTACTTTGCAACCAAGTAAAACACTTTACTTGGCCACTAAGTTGGCAGCCCAAATGCTTTATTGGGTCCCACATAGGTTGCCCTCATGGGCTTTACCCATGTGGTGATCCATCGGGTTGATCCGCCGTTCGATTTCTTGCATCGGGCTTAATTTAACCTAACATTGGGCTTTAATACTACTCAATCTTGGGCTTCATTTACTAAACCTTGGGCTTAACATCATCCAAGTCCAATTGGATTTGACAAAGTCCAATTACTAAGAGCCCATTAAGAATTAATCGTATTCCACTCGTATAACTCACATATTCTCTTCATATACTATTCGTACGATATTCGTATTATATGACATAATAATCTTCATACTATACTCGTATAATAACTAGTATCATACTCGTATTTCACACGTATAATAACCCTAATCATTATACGCAGTCATTTCCTTTCTGAAACTCACTTTTCCTAACCTTTAGGTTTTAGGTCCGCAAGCGAAAACTTCATTTGCCATAACTGAAATATTATTGGATATTCCATCTCATCTTAGAATTCTATCATTACGTGTTTGTCAGAATTTCAAACTTAATTCCCGAGCAGAAACAGATGAATAATGTTTTTACGAAAATTTCTCAGAAAACTTTTATTTTCATCTTGGAAATTCAAAACAATTAATCCTAGCACATAGCCAGAATCCTAACCACATCCGCACATTCTAGGTTATAGAACGACCTTCAAACAGCTTACTCACATAAATAAACAATTAAATTCATTTAATTAAATTAATCAAATAAAAATTTAATTCACATAAAAATCCAATTTTCTCGGGTGTTACATTCTCCCCCTTATAAGGATTCTGTCCCCAGAATCTCGCTACAATTACATAAACAAATGAGGAAAATTTTTCTTCATTTTACTCTCGAGTTCCCACGTTGCTTCTTCGACATTGTGGTTCCTCCAAATCACCTTCACCGAAGGTATTATCTTATTTCTCAAAACTTGTTCCTTCCTATCAACAATCTGAACTGGAAGTTTTTCATAAGTTAAGTCTTTTTCTATCTGAATAGATTCGTACTCTATTACGTGTTTGTAGTCCAGTTTATAAGGACGCAACACTGACACATGAAATACATTGTGTATTCGTTCCATCTCTGGAGGTAAAGCTACTTCATAAGCTACCTCTCCTACCCTTCTTAAAATTTTAAAAGGTCCAATAAACCTTGGACTTAACTTCCCTTTCTTTTCAAAACATATCTTCCCTTTCCAAGGAGACACCTTCAGAAAGACATACGATCCTACCTAAAACTCCCTCTTCTCTCGATGAGGATTTGCATACTTCTTTTGTCTATCTTGAGCCGCTACTAATCGAGTACGCATTAACTTTACCATGTCTGTCGTTTGTTGTACCATCTTAGGTCCCAACATCCGACGTTCATCTACTTCATCCCAACACAGAGGATTTCTACACTTCCTCCCATATAACGCTTCATAAGGAAGCATGCCTATACTAGCGTGAAAATTATTATTATACGCGAATTCCACCAAAGGCAGATGTTCATCCCAACTTCCCTTGAAATCCATAACGCAAGATCTTAACATATCTCCTAGCGTTTGAATCGTACGTTCACTTTGTCCATCCGTCTGAGGATGATATGTTGTACTCAACTTTAACTGCGTTCCCATTTGCTCTTGCAAACTTCTCCAAAAATTCGATGTGAATCGTGGATCACGATCTGACACAATCGAAACAGGTACTCCATGTCTTGAAATAATTTCTTTGACATACAATTTAGCCAATTATTCTAGGTTATACCTAATTCCTATTGGTAAAAAGTGAGCCGATTTCGTCAATCGATCCACTATTATCCAAATAGCATTGTATCCCTTCCTTGTCATTGGAAGTCCCACTATAAAATCCATTGTGATATGCTCCCATTTCCAATCTAGAATCTCTAGTGATTGCAATAACCCGCTCGGTCGTTGGTGTTCAGCCTTAACTTTCTGACAAGTTAAGCACGTATTAACATATTCTGCGATATCTCTCTTCATGTTTGGCCACCAAAGGTTCAGTTGAAGGTCTTGATACATCTTAGTACTACCTGGATGTATCGAGTACCTCAAACTATGGGCCTCACTCATTATCTCTTCTTTTAACTCAGAATTATCTAGAACCCAAATTCTTCCTTCAAAATGAAGTAATCCTTCCTTATCAAGGTTATACTTAGTCTTCTCTTCATCCTTCATCCTCTTTTTCACTCGCTCACATTCTTCATTACCTAATTACACTTTTTTAATTCGTTCCACTATGGTTGGTTAAGTCTCCATTGCGAATAACATCTCTACCGTTTAATTCGATAATTGAACTTCTAGCTCCATTCTTGCCATCTCCGTTACTAACTCATTCTGAGTCGTTAACATTGATAGCTTTTCTCTACCCTTCATACTTAGCTCGTCGACTACTACATTTGCCTTTCCTGGATGATATAAGATATCATAGTCATAATCTTTTATCAACTCTAACCACCTTCTTTGTCTCATATTCAACTCCTTCTGTGTGAAGATATATTTTAGACTTTTATGGTTCGTGTATTTCTCACACTTCTCTCCATATAAATAATGTCTCCATATTTTTAAAGAAAAAACTACAGCTGCCAATTCTAGGTCATGAGTAGGATAGACCTTCTCATAATCCTTCAACTGGCGTGACGCATCCGCAATGACCTTGCCATGTTGCATGAGCACGTAACCCAGTCCTCTATGCGAAACATCGCTATAAACTATAAAATTCCCGTATCATCTGGCAAAGACAATACAGGTACCTCACTTAACCTCCTTTTTAGTTCCTGAAAACTATTCTCATACTTCGCAGTCCACACATACTTCACTGACTTCCTCGTCAAATTCATCAACGGAGTAGCTATTTTAGAAAAGTCCTGAATGAACCTTCTATAGTATCCCACTAACCCCAGAAAACTCCGAACCTCAGTTGGCGTTTTTAGCTGTTCCCAATTATTAACTACTTCTATCTTCACTGGATCCACAGAAATGCCATCTTTATCAATAACATGTCCTAAAAACTGCATTATTTCAAGCCAAAATTCACACTTAGTGAATTTTGCATACAATTTCTCCCTCCGTAGTGTTTCCAACACTATCCTTAAATGTTCAGCATGATCTTCTGGCATCTTAGAATAGACTAGAATATCATCAATGAACACTATGATGAACTTTTCTAAATAGTGTTTGAACACTCTGTTCATCATATCCATGAATGCGGCTGGCGCATTAGTCAACCCAAACGACATAACCAAAAACTCGTAATAACCATAACGAGTTCTGAATGTCGTCTTAGGTATATCTTCCTTCCTTACTTTCAACTGATGGTACCCCGTACGCAAATCTATCTTAGAAAAATATTTTTCCCCTTTCGACTAATCAAATAGATCATCAATCTTGGGCAATGGGTATTTATTCTTAATCGTTAACCTGTTCAACTCTCGATAGTCGATACAAAGTCTTCATAATCCATCCTTCTTCTTTATAAACAATACCAGTGCTCCCCACGGAGACACACTCGGTTAAATGCACTTCCTATCTAATAGTTCTTATAATTAAACCATTAACTCCTTCATCTCCACTGGCGCCATCCTATATGGTGCCCTAGAAACTGGTGCCGTTCTTGGCAACAAATCAATCACAAACTCGACCTCCCTATCCGGCGGAAGACCTGGTAATTCATCTGGAAATACATTCGCAAACTCTTGTACTATAGGTACCTGTTCCAATGATGCTCCCACTCTTTGGGTATCCACAACATAGCACAAGTATCCTATAGACCCCTTCCTCAGCATTTTCCTAGCTTGTGTCATGGTTAGACAACAAGAGCATCTCAGTGATTTACTACCGAAGAACACTACCTTGGTTTTCTTAGAAAGCCAAAGGTTCACACTTTTCCTATGACAATCTATTATAACCTTATAGTTAATCAACCAATCCATACCGAGAATTACATCAAATTATCGCAACCTTATCGGTACTAAATCTACCGATAATTTGTTACCCCTAATATGTTCAATGGGAATTATCTCTTTGTTTGCTACCTTAACATCTAAAGGTATTTCTAATCTTTCCGGGAGTAAACTTAATCGCTTAGCAAATTCACATGCTATAAAAGAACAAGTAGCACCTGAGTCAAATAACACATAAGTATTTATTTCATTGACTGGAATGATACCTGCTACTACATCCGCTGATGCAACCGCATCTTGGACAGTCATACTAAAAGTACGGGCCGTGGGTCTACCCGACGATGGTGTTGGTCCAGTAATGGCTAACTTACCACTACCAATACCCTTGCTACCCTCCGACCCCTTCTTTGGGCAATTTCTTGCCATGTGGTCCATCTACCCACACACAAAACAACCCTGGTTCTTCTTAGGATTAGGACAATTGGGTTAAATATGACCATCCTGACCACAGTTATAACAAACCGACTTTCCTTTCAGACAGACTCCTAGATGAGTCTTCCCGCATATCTTGCATGTTTCGATCCTACATTTAGGATCCCCTTGTTTCACTCTAGTATTCTCGGAGTTAAAATTCTTTCTCTTGGGCATACTCCCACTGCCACTAGCTCCCTCCACCTTGGGTCCTCCTTCTTCTTTACCCTTATTCTTCCTCTCCTTATAGTATTGGCTCAAAGCTTCACTACCACCCTCCGCAATGATTTCTTTCTCCTGAATGGTCCCATATGAAGCACTCTAGAAAATAGAAATTTTACTATAGAGTCAGGGTTTCAGTCCTTGCTCAACCTACGAGCCTTCCTCTCCTCAGTGTCCACTTGGTGTGGAGCAAAGCTTATCAATTCATTGAATTTGGCCTCGTATTGGGGAACCGTCATGTCCCCTTATTTAAGTTCTAGGAACTTAATCTCCATTCCTCCCTGCATGTTGGTAGGAAAGTAGTTCACGAAGAAAACATTCTTAAATTTTTCCCACGTAACAACCATAGTTCTAGCCCCACCCTGGTGAGCCTCCCACCAGAAGTTGGCTTCTCCTTTCATCATATAGGTCGCTAAAGAAGTCTTTTGCGCCTCTCCTATGTTTTTAATAACAATCGCCTTCTCTATTTCTTTTACCCATGTTTGGGCCTCTATTGGGTCCGTAGTTCCTTTAAACTCCGGCAGACCTAGGCTCTTAAATTCTTTAAAGGTAGTCGTTCTGGCTACCCTAGGTTCTGCGGGTGCTCTACCCCCAGTTTAGTTAAATGCAGTCATTAATAAATTAACGCACTCTTGCATAGGGTTATTCTAACCCCCTTGGTTGTCGTTATGGGAATCAACTTCCTGATTATGTTGTCTTCTTCTTAACGATATTATTCTGATTAAATAAATAAAGTTTCATTATTATCTATTTACTTACTTAGTTATCATTCAACAATAATAACTCATACCGCATCAAAGCACATTTAATAAAAACCTCGTTATATTAATATGCTTCTTCATAGTTCAAAACTATTAACAATTTGATTCCATAGCCAAAAGTTATTACATTTCTATCCCGCAATTAACTTCTACAAAAATTGGGATTTAAAAAAAGACTACCCTTTAATTATTCAAAAGAGGGTTTTATGTCACTACACATACACAAAAAGATCTACTGATCTACTAATACTGCATCATAGCATTCTCATGCTTCTGATGTGCAAGAATCGACACAATATCTTGACTAATAGTATGTCGAGTCTGTCCCGACTCAATGGAATAACAAGTAATTTTTAGCTTGAAATCCTCATGAGCACTCTCATGGATGTAAGACATTCGTGTTATCTTCTTGTTCTTCTTAACTAGTTCCTTATAAAGCTCTACTGCCTCCTTATTATAATCCCTCACCTTATCTGTCATGCACACCTTCTCGTTGTGCTCTAATTAAAAATCTACTTCTGCAGACTCATTCGCTTCCTAGAGATCACTAATCTCCTTATTCTGGTTCTGCATAACAGTTCACAGTTGCACATTCTGGTCAAGCACCGCTAGATACAATGCCCTCATTGTGTTTGGAGGTGTTGGCTCTAGTGCAGGTACCACCGTATTAAACGATGATACCTCCATCTCCTCATCCCCATCGACCACCATATTGAGATATGACGTTGATCCCAAGTTTTCCATATCTCCCTTAGAATAATCCTCCTCCGGCTCGAACTCTTCTAGGATCACTACTGGTACTCCCGCCACGGGCATAGGTACAGGCTCTACCCGGTTAACTGACTCTTCGCTCACCACGTGTATATCCCTATACATGGAGCTATCGATGGATATCTATAATAACACATAATATGTTGATTAATTCATAATACACAATAATATAAGCACAAATCACATTTAGTTTTTTTAAGGTTAATTTCCATCTATTAAATCTTTTAGTACCGAGTTTCCTCAATACTTAATTAACTCATTTTACTCGAGTTCAATTCCTTCTAACTTCTCCTTTTCTAACGAGGTTATTAGCCTAAGGTTTTTCCCCCATTAAGTTTTATAACCTAATGCTTTGATACCAACATGTGATGCCCCCAAATACGGGTACTTTCAACCCACGGATATGATGTTACATGGTACTTCTAACTATACATTCATTCCATTGAAACAACATCAAAATGATTATATTTACTACATTCTTATTATAATAATAATAGTAAATCCTTTCCCAGGTTATCTAATCAATACATTCTTCATTTATCGTAATATGATTCTTACAAATATACTAGTCTATTAAAGGATAATCTACTTATCCATCTTATCTTTCCATTTATACCTACTGGGATCCTTAGTTCTTTCAGCCTTAGCTGCACTTATATAATTCAAGAAAGAAGTGAGCATAACTAGCTCAGCAAGTCTAGCAATAGATAATATTAATACCACATCGAGATTTATATGATTATCTTTAATAACTGAACAAGTAGCTATGAAGTACTATGAAACATTAAATAACACTTTTCATTTCATAACACAATTCCAGAGTACATATAATAACTTAGGAATTATGAGCTGGTCAAAAGACTATGAACATTCTCTTTTGGTTTTCATTCATGAAAAAGGATAACCCGACACTAAGTCCGTAAGTCTGATATATCTTACGAGCACTTCTAGGTGATCAGCCTATAGTACTCTATGTTGATCAACACTAATCTGTTAAACGTATCTACGTTTAAGTTTTGGCAACCTCGTGTGCCCATCGAATAATCGATGAAAAATACATTTTTTTGTTCATACTCAAGCTTACCTTGAATCCGTACCAAATACTAGGCATAGGATAGCGTTAACAGTTCTATATCAAAAGACTTATAAACAAATCAATCTAACTTTTAAGAATAGTCTAGCCGAGTTAAAACTTGCATCGACCCTTTCGTAAGACAATTCATGCATCTCATAACATGAATCACAGAAAACTTGGCTAACACGAAAGTTAGACAAGCTTTAAGAAAACTTTCCTTCAAGCGTATTTAAATAATTATTCAACAGTTCTTGTTCATTACAATCTCAACATGATATATTCACATAGCACACTATAATTAGCTACCAAACAATCTAATCACATTGTTTTTACCAACTTCTTTCTCTTCTATATCTTAATTGAATTTATTTCAATAATAAAAGTCATTTTGACTTAACTATCTTCCATTACGGCTTATTAATGTTCTTACATCACTAAACCAATATTCAACTATCATTGGTTAATTACCAATGTTGAATACAATTCACTTCCTTATAGATTGCGTTTTCCATTTTATAATATGACATTCAACTCCTAAAGTCATCACTTTATATACTATATAGGAATGGTCTTAGCATGTATATTAAGTGTATACATGCCCCATTATTGGTTTACAAAAATTTGGGATTAGGAACCAACTTGGTCAACATTTTTCCACTACTTGGCATGTATTTACGCCACAATTTCTTCAATACACTATCATATTTGTGACACCAACTAATAGTATGTTATTCTCAGTCTCCGCACTGCGGTGCAAGACTTACTCTATATAGGTAGCACTGCGGCACGACAAATAAAGCTTGGGGGTGGCGCTGCGGCACCTCCCTTGAGCCCTTGAAATATTTTTACATTTTCTAGTACGATACTTCCCGGACTCATAACTTAGTCGTTTTAAATCGGAATTGGCTCGTTCAAAAGTCATTTTCTCACACATTTCATGTACTTCGATTTCATCCAGACAAAAATAGTTTTTAAATCCGTTAACGATGAATTCACTATTTAACATTCTATTACACGTTCGTTTAACGCTCGTGAGCGTTCATAGCTCGTTTTCTTCGTTCTAAGTCAACATTCGACCGTTCTTGAGTCCACGACTCTTGAATACCTTGTTCTATGTTATGCCATCAAAAACTAGGGTTTTCAAATTAAACAGTGAGTTTTGACTACTAATACATAATTATACGATTTCAACATTTAACGCCTAATTTCGTAAATTTTGCCATATCTTCGTTACTCATGTTTTAAATGCCAAATCAAATGGAACCAATCCATTGATTCATTGTCTATAACCTAACCAAGCAAAATGCACATACCCTATAAATGATGGTTTTCAATTTGTCCATCAACAACCAAATAAATGTTCAATGGTTTGTCCGCGATTAACGTACTTAAACGCTTATGATTTCAACTCATACATGGCTTATCAATATATAATTCACTAATATCCAACCTTATTACTCCGGAAGAGACATGCTCCACAAATTCATGATTCTCTACGAAAAATTAAAATAAAAGAATCGAAGACTAAGGTTTTACGAATTATTACATTAACGTTCTTCACGTTCTTGCTTAAAACTTGGATGTTTTGCTTCAAGCTCACTTAATTACTTGTTATCTCACTTTTCTCTCTCTCTCAATATATATTGGTCAATGTTTGTAAAACAAACAAATGAACTAATCTAGCTTCCTTATATAGAAAACCAAATGGAGGGCAAAATGGTCAAATGTCCCACCTTCTTACTATTCATTACTTTGCAACCAAGTAAAACACTTTACTTGGCCACCAAGTGACCAGCCCACATGCTTTATTGGGTCCTACATTGATTGCCCTCATGAGTTTTACGCATGTGGTGATCCATCGGGTCGATCCGCGGTTCGATTTCTTGGATTGGGCTTGATTTAACCTAACATTGGGCTTTAATACTACTCAATCTTGGGCTTCATTTACTAAACTTTGGGCTTAACATCATCCAAGTCAAATTGGATTTGACAAAGTCCAATTACTAAGAGTCCATTAAGAACTAATCGTATTCCACTCGTATAACTCACGTATTCTCTTCGTATACTATTCGTACGATATTCATATTATACGACGTAATAATCTTCATACTATACTCATATAATAATTAATATTATACTCGTATTTTGCACGTATAATAACCTTAATCAATATATGCAGTCATTTCCTTTCTGAAACTCACTTTCCCTAACCCTTAGGTTTTAAGTCCCCAAGCAAAAACTTTGTTTTCTATAACTGAAATATTATTAGATATTCCATCTCGTCTTAGAATTCTATCATTACGCGTTTCTCGGAATTTCAAACTTAATTCCCGAGCAGAAACGGATGAATACTGTTTTTACAGAAATTTCTTGGAAAACTTTTATTTTCGTCTTGGAAATTCAAAACAATTAATCTAAGCACATAGCCAGAATCCTAACCACGCCCGCACATTCTAGGTCATAGAACGACCTTCAAACAGCTTACTCATATAAATAAACAATTAAATTCATTTAATTTAAATAATCAAATAAAAATTTAATTCACATAAAAATCTGATTTTCTCGGGCGTTACAATGTCAAGTTGAATGTACATCTTAGCAATCCATTAGATGTGATCAAACACCAAAGCTGAATGCCCAACGATCACATGAAGCTCCTAAGTACTAGAAGATGAACAAGTTGAATGTTAACTTAGCAGCTCAACACAAACAAATAATCAAGCAACCAGGGCCTGCAGGGTCTTTGTCTTAGTGACTAAACCAAAGTCAAGTCTACTGGGCTTGTTGAGTACTAGAGGGTACAAGAGATTATAAGTCTGTTGGGCTTAGTCTATAGTTTCCAAGGTTGCTGGTCTTTAAGAGTTCTTAGTGAACTAGTGTTCCAAGGCTGCTGGTCTTGAAGGAATCTTAGCGGTTTGAAGGTTATCAAATCCTTAGTGGAATCCCTACTTGTTGAAGTAAAAGAGTGGATTAGGAGCATTCGGTCTCTGAACCACTTAAAAACCTCTGGTGTCATTTACTTTACATCTTTTACTTTATGTCATTTACATTAAGTACTATAACTGCTATATCTGCTTGCAAATAATCTATCAGTAGAACAGTGTTTAATGTTATATTCTTGAAGGGGATCTTAATCTATTTCGTTGCGCATGAATTGATTCTTCTATTCATTATCTGGTTATCATTGAACTAGACAAAAGAGAAAAGAAAGATTTAAATGATCTATTCAACCCCCCTTCTAGATCTATTATGTGCCCTTGGGAACTAACAAAAGTCTTTTGATTGTCTCATCAAAATGAATGTTCCATTTTTAAGAAGTTGGCTTCATTCTATAAATGGATTGTTGTAGCTCATATACATGATTTACTTCTACCATTGAAATAAATCAATCTGGTTGTATCATACATATATTTTCCTCTAATAATTTATATTTGAGGAAGGGTGTCTCCATGCCCATTTGCCAGATTTAGTAATAATAAGTTGCAATCGCAAGTAAAATCCAAATGGACTTGAGCATTACTACCACAATAAGGCTTTATCATAGTCAACTCCTTAACTTTATTTGAAACCTTTTCAAACTTCTCTAGCCTAATAGGTCTCCACCTTGCCATTTGCTCTAAAGATCCATATTGAATTTCATGGTAAAATGCCATTTCTCTGAGTGTCTACAACTCTTAGCCTCCTCGTATGTAACTGGATCATCATCCTTATGATGTATACCTCATCATCATCATCTCTGATGAATCCATACCTCCCAGGTATCTTCAGTACTATTCCAGATTTATGATTCGGTTGTGGTACAATAGGTCTATCTACAGGTTCCTCTATTTAATTTATAGTGCTTTGTAGTTCTTGAACTCCTTTAAGATCTATTATCCTCCCACTAGCCCCTTAAATGATAAACACATTTATTTTAAAAAGCAACGTGTTTCATAACAAGCACATTTTTCTAAGTGGGATTATAGAATATATACCCTAAACTTACTTTAGGATGTCCCACAAATTTTGACTTGTAAAATTTTGTCCCAAGCCTTCGACCCGAAGAAGCAGACGGTCGAATGCTAATAGTGTATGTGGACAGATGTGTGAAATAAGGGTTATTCGGGAGAAGTCTATTTGATTAAATGTTTAAAAAAAGTTTCGTTCTTACCTGACCCATGGGGACAATACTCGTAATTACAAGGTCCTCAAGTTCGAGGCCTTTGTACTTCTCGTCATCACCTGATAAGATGAAGGCATTAAAGTTTTCATAGGGGAAGTCATGTGGAAGATCTTGAGACTAAGGTATATTCAAAAATTACTTCGGTGGAGCTTCGGAGGTTGTCGTCTTCTCTAGTTGAGGTGGGGGAGGAGGAATGTGGATAAATTCTTCAAAAGTTGGAGTACCTTATTCTGTTCAGGCTTTCTTTTGAGGGGGTTCATTTGAAGTCTCCTCGATTTGTTGGATTGAGGTTATGGCCTCGGAGGTGGTAAGGTTCAAGCTTTGGGGGCGACTCCCTTAGTGATGGTTTTGGCGGAGGACGTTGTATTGGGGGTCAGGGGTTAGACATGTTTTCTTAATTTCTTCTTCATCAGCATCAACTTATCGGATCTGGTCAAATCTATGAATTTTTTATTGGATATTTTTGAGGCTATCAGTATGGAAGTTATTGGTTGCACTAGGAGGGGTGTTTCGTTTGTAGTGGAGATGTTTAGTTCGTTGGTTAAGGAAGGATGTGGTGGGGGTGTCGGTGGGGATCTATGTGATAAGTAGGGTTTTAATGTTGATGTTTTGGCTAGTGATTAGTGGGGGTATCAGCTCAGAAGGACGGAGTTGCTCTAAGTCGGGGGCCTTAAATCCTTCAGGTTTAAAGATTGATACTGAAATTACAGCCAAAGAATTTGTTAGTAGTTAAGCAGTATAATATCGATAAAGAAAGGAATGTAAGGGTACTTATGGCCATGTTGGTAGGGCTAGTTTGCGTTAGAAAATTGTTTAATTAACCGTTTGGTTTTCTTCATCTAATTAAAGAAAGATCAAAAAGAGTTTATTTGTTTCTTTAGGAATTGAGTAATCTTCAGAATAAGATCGTTTGGGGCGGCCCAGTTTGGCAACAGTTTCAGATCGGTGCCCTTGATAAAGATCCATTGAGAATGCCACCCTCGGTTGCTAGATGGAGATTTTTATAGGAGTAATTATTCTTGGTCGAAGACCGAGTTAGCGTAGTCCAAATTCTCCACTCTTTAATAGAGTGTATAGCGTGAAAAAGAAATCCAGCCCATGGGCAGACTTAGTGGCATGATAAAAAGCAACAAAAGAGTTTAGATTGATGTAGGAGTTCAACATTAGTTAGGCTAGTCTCATGCCGATTAACCCTATAAAAGATGTGATAAATTCGGGCCAAGGGAATAGGAGGTCGTATTTGAGGTCATAGATATGAACAGCTATCCATTCTCCCTTTGGGCACCAGTACATCTTCTCATATAAGGTAGAGGCTTAGATGGAGTATTCAGGGGGTATTTGATACTGTTGACGGATGACGGGTATTTAGATGTCTGTAATGGAGGATTGGGTGTTGACATGGGGATATGCTTTGGTAGATTCATACTCTTACCAAATTTGTGCTTCAATGGCTTTTAGAGAAGATTGCATCTCTAAGGAAGGGGTTAAAGATGATGACGTGGCTTGACCGGCGGGTGTTTCGATGATAGTTGTTACTGGTACTTCGATAGTGATTGGGTCATCAGTACCATGGATGTGCTTGGAATAGATGAAGCAGGATTGTTTGAAGTGGCAATTTGGATGAAGTGGAGATTTTTCTGGTAACTGAAAGGAAGGAAAAGTATTGCAGAGAGTTTTTGGAAGATGAGATCTGATAAATGGCGGTTGTTTTGGTGAAAGGGCTTCTTTTTAATAAGCGACTTTTAAACTTTTCTTGGTTACATGAATACAGCGAATTTAATGTGACTGTAATGATGGTGGACGTGGGAGTAATGTGGGGGCCCGTCAATGGGGTTGGGAGACGTTGGTAAGGGATAATGGTCATAATTGTTGCAGCATTTACTATTGGGCTTTTATTAAGGGATTCTTCAATTAAATGTTCCATTCAACCAAAGATTGAGGGTAATGTTGGGGTATGATTATTTAGGCCTGAATTATATGGTGGGCCAACGTCCAAGTGGAGTTGTTTTAACCCACGTAGGGACCCTTTTTAGTAGTTGAATATTTTAAGGAATCAAATATTCCTAATCACATTCAATTTATGACTCCTAAGGAAAGTGTCAGCATATGATTCAACTTCCTTTCCTTACAAAAATTTGGTTTGTTTCCATTAAGGTATCTTACCTAATGAGGAATTCTAAATCTATACGAGGAAGGATTCTGTGGAGATGGTGTGATCAATATAAATACAAAGCTACACCCTAATTTTAAGGTACACATACAATTATTATTCTCCAGCACTAGAGTTTTAAGCCTCCATTGTTAACCTTATTCAGCATGCACTTATTCTCACACTAAAGCTATATCCAGCGGCCCAAGCCATCAAGCTTTTGGTGTGACATCATTTCTGTGCAAGATTTGATGAGCTTTGGTGATGGGAGCACATGGACGAATCTTGACATTAACAATACTCTTTCCCACCCATAAAGAAGTCTTATTTGTATAATTTACGAGTATTAAAAAATATTTTTGTTCCATATTTATCTTTTAAAATAAAATATTATTAGTTTAATAATAGTTGATAAGTAGGTTTTACACCTACTTATTGGATGTCAACACACTAGAATTATGCTCATCCCAAGTAGTTTTTATTATGTTTTAGTTGCATTTTATATTTATTTTGAATTACTTGTAGTGGAACTCCTATGACAAGGAAAGGCATGGAAAAGAAATAATGGCATGGATTGGCATTATCATGGATAAGCATGGCGGCATGAAGCTAGTAAAGAGTGGGCAAGATGGACATGTGTAGATGAGGAACTGAAGCAGTGGATGAGTGCTATGGAGAAAAGAAAGGATGAAGAAAAAAACAACAACAATCAAGGAGCAACAGCAGCAAGACAGCAGGAGACAGCATGCAGCAGCCGTGCGGCTAATTAGGCTCTACATCGCTCGCCCACGCCACTTGAAATCAAACAGCTTTGCACCATTGCGCGGCCGCCCCCTAGGAAAGAAAGAATCTTGCGTGCCCGCGCCAAGGCCTCGGCAAGAGAACACATATCAGCAGCTTGGCTACTGCTTTTTACACTACGATCTTCTTGCTACTGCCATGAGTCCCTCTATGATCTATTTTGTTGACTTGTTATAATTTGAAATTTGAGTGCTTTAGGCTCAACTGAACAATACTGGTTGGTACCTGACATTTTTTATTGGAGTCTTTTATCAGTTTCCATATTAGTAATTAGGGTTCTTAGTTTTAACTAGTCCAGACGGGTTTTGATCAATTTTTGATACATTCTATATCCTCTCCTCATATTAGTTATTCAATAATTATTAGTTTCATTTTCTAGAGATTATTGGTGCTTTGGAACAAGCTTGGAACAGATTCTGCAACTGGGGTTAACAAATTTGTTGATCATTTCTCTTATAACTCTTATTTGCATTGTTTAATTCCATGTGTTGCTTCAATCCCATAATGGCTTTTGGTTCAGAAATGAACTAAACTCCATTATGGGATTCTAATGGATTTTGATATATAGTCTAAACTTATATATCTGATGTTAGGTTTGTAATATTCATAAAGGCAATCAAATCGCACAAAATAAGCAGAAGCATAGACAATCAGAGTTTTAAAATTTTACAAACCATATACTCGGATCATCCTTTATGCACAATTATTAATTAAACGAAAAGATCAAGATCAAGAATCATACCCTTGAAGATTCGAGCTTCCTCAGGTACAAGTTCACCTCGAATCTTTTTCGCGTTCAACTTGAATCCACCGGGTTTGATTCTTTCCTTTGATCAATGTTAGCCACCCAAGTGTTTGGCCTCTAGAGGTGATCCACCAAGGAAGAAGAAAGATCCAAGAGGATGGGTGTTTCGCAAAACCCTAGTTTTTCTATCTCTCATAGAAAAGAGCATACTCTCCAACAATTAGAATCATGTATTCTATGAAAACGTCAACCACCCTCACCAATAATAAGACTCCTCTTATTTATAGATGTGGGCAACCCTCTTTAACAATTAAGAAATTGGGTTTTATTTTAATTAATTAAACTCCTTTAATTAATTATGCTCCCAATCTTATTAGGAATAATTAATTAAAATCTTTTAATTAATTAGCCTCCTAATCTTATTAGAAATATATGAGAGTACTTTTATTAATTAATTCTCAAACTCCTTTAGGAATTAAATAATAATAATAGTAATAATAATAATAAGACTCCTCTTATTAATTTATATTTAATATTTCTAAAATATTAAATAATAAATATTAAGCTATTTAATTTATTCTATCACCATAGATTAAATTAAATATACTTAACTTATTATTACGATTATGCCATTAACTTCTTAAATAATTATTTTTTCTTTTATGGTGTGACCCTTTAGGTTCTCCATATTAAACCGGTTGTGAATAAATCAATTAGAACAATTCTAATCTTATTTAAATAAATAAATTAAAATATTAATTTATTTAAATAAATAATATTTATTCTACAATAGGGATAAGCCTCCCTAATGATTAACGACTTTCCAGATAATATAGATTTTAACATTAATCATAAAAGAACCTTTGAGTAAATAGTTACCATACAATTCAATCCTTCCACCATACAATGTTCCAATTAAATATAAGACATGTAATTACTATCAAGTCTTATTTTATTTAATTATATGTATTTTGACTCTTAAATGCACAACTCCAAATAATGCAAATTAGAAACTCCTTTCTAATTTCATTCTGCCTTGGCCAAGGACTACTAGGTTGTCATTTATCGAATCACATAGGACATTTCTCTTCTTTTACTAGAAGTGGTAGATTCTTTATTGATCATACATTATCTCCATGTATAACTTATTATACTCAAGCCTACCCTTTGATATACCCTAAGGGTCTTAAGGAATAAGTCAAAGTATAACTCATCATACACAAGATACTATGATGATCTCAAGTCCAAGGATCACTTGTACTACTATCACTACTGGAATTCCTATTTACAGGCAAGTAAAACTCCATTAGGTATTCCTTAGCGAGCCACGTTCAGTGAACTTATTCTCTAATAAGCACCTACATACTTGCTTTAGTGTCTCCACACAAATGATCATGAGATCAATCATCCTCATCCAATGAGCAAGCAATGTATGTACTAATCTATTCGGATTCACTAATCCCCAATTTAGTAATCCAACGATTGGGAACTATTTTAGTTTTAAGCTTTATAAGAATTTAGATCTCATTAGAATGATCATCATCATTATTCTAAAAGCATTGCTTAAAACTATGAGTTTATCACATATTATAAAATAGCATCATGTAGATAATTAAAAGCCTTTAATAAATTAATACTTTTTATTAATAAATGAATAAGATTGTTACAAATTATATGCTTTATCATCAAACATGATTGGCTTGTGTGCATACTACTTTCATCTGATTATTGGGTTGTATGTTTATCACAAGATTACCTATTATGATTGAGCATAATGATTTAATGTTTGATCACCATTTACCTTGTATGCTTATATGGATTTGAAAAATGAAATATGAGTATGGATAAATCATAATGGCACATGTTTATGAGGCTGAGTTGTTTAGCTTTGTAATTCGTGAATCGGATAGAAATATATTGTTTCACCGTGTGTAATACTGAAAAGAGCTTGTACTTTAATTCATTATTGTTGTAATTTCACATAGACATATAGTGATTTTGGTAATAGTGTCACTTATATGATTTCTATAATATGTGAAGGTTATGTGAATAGGTTATAGTTCATTGAAAAATGGTTATGTCCACTAAGTATATAAACATTACATGATGGTTATAAGTTAGATGAAGTATTAAATGAAGTTAGAACCCCATTCTTTCAAAATTTGATTACATTATTTTAGTATTATATTTTTATTCATTAATTGAATTTAGAATTAATTATAATTGTGAGTTATTCGTTAAAGCATATAAAAATAGTGAAATAGTTAATGTATGATAATTAAGTTTTAAAACCTTTCTCCGTGGATCGATAATTTTCTTACTATGTACTACTTGTTGACCCATGTATGCTTGCATGAGTTAGAGTCCTTTTTGTTAGACTAAAACGAAGGCAACAAGTTTTTGGAACCGTTACCGGGGAAAGGCGTTTAATTTTAGTATTATTATCATCAATTTTAAGCTAAATTTGTATGACTTAGACAAATCTAATCTTATCTTATCTTATTTGTATTTTTGTTTTTGTTGTATTTCATGTACTTGTATATATTTTATGCACACGCGGTCATCCAATTTCCAGTTGACACCTGCTCAGGATAACATTAACAGAAGAGGTTGGAAAACGAGAGTGCGTAGGAATTTACAAGCAGCTTTAGAGACCAAAACATCCAACATGGTAGCACAAGAGCAAAGAGAGGAGCATAGGGCCTTGAAAGATTATTCGATGTCGAACATCAATGGATTACAATCGAGTATAGTCAGGCCAGCTATAGCAGCCAACACTTTCGAGATAAAGTTGGGCACTATTCAAATGCTGCAGAATTCGATACAGTTTGGGGGTGCTACTACAGATGATCCGAATGAGCATCTATTAAGTTTCATAGAAATATGTGACACCTTCGGGTACAACGGGGTGACAGAGGATGCAATCAGACTTAGACTATTTCAATTTTCATTATGGGATAAAGCAAGAAGTTGGCTTCACTCTCTACCATCATGATCTATTACAACATGGGAGGACTAAGACTGCTAAAATGAGGACATCAATTTCCCAGTTCGAGCAGCAGCAAGGTGAATCTCTATATGATCCTGGGAAAGATACAAGGAGATGCCAAGGAAGTGTCCACACCATGGTATTCCGTATTGGATGGTGATTAATATATTTTATAATGGATTGGGATGGCAGTCAAGGCCAATTGTACATGCAGCTGCAGGAGGAGCTTTATGGGCGAAGAGCTATGAAGAGGCCTACAAGCTTATTGAGACTATGGCAGCTAACGATTTTCAAAATCCTACAGCCAGAATGCCATAACCCAAAGTTGCAAGATTGTTAGAGGTTGATGCTATCACTCAGTTGTCAACTTAGATGGCATCCATGAAAAAGAAGATTGACTCTTTGGCAGAAAGTAAGGCGAAGACAGTTGCTTTCGTGTGTGAGATATGTGCATGGTCACATTTAACTGACCAATGTGCTATCAGTTCAGAGTCTGTAAAGTATATGAGCAACTACTAGAAGAATCAAAGTCAGTTTTAGAATTCCTACAACTCCAATAACCGCAACCATCCAAATTTTAGTTGGTCAAATAATCAAAACAATCAACAAAGTCAGTTTCAACCACAAAATCAATTTCAGGCACAACTATCTCAGCAACAGTTTGCACCAAGACCACCTTACCCACCTAGATTTTCTCAGCAGCAACAACATCATCCACCATCTACACCTCAACAAGAGAAGAAGTCAGAGATGGAGGAGATGATGATGAAGTATATGCCAAATACCGAAGTGATGATTAAAAGCAAAGTAGTGGCTATCAAAAACTTGGAAACTCAAATGGGTTAGATGGCTAGCATGCTTAACAATAGACCCCAGGGTTCATTGCCAAGTACAATAGAGGCTAATCCAAGAAGGGAAGGGAAGGAACAATGTCAGATAATTACACTTCGGTTTGGGAAGCAAACTGCAGAAATTCAGCATGGCACGCCCGCGTCACTTTTGCATGGGGAAACCGCGCGGCTGCGCTGTCATGAAATTTTTTCTGAGGATAGTTTGAATAATGAAGGTTCAGAATAGCAGGAAGTGAAGAAGAATAAAGAAGATTCATCTGAGAAATTAGTTACCAAGATACCAGTCGTTCACCCTCATGTTCTGTATCTACATAGATTATATAAGCAAAGGGAAGACAAGCAGTTCAGTTAGTTTTTGGAGGTATTTAAAAAGCTATAGATTAACATACCCTTCGCTAAGGTATTAGAACAGATGCCTAGGTATGCAAAGTTTATGAAGGGTATCTTGTCAAGGAAGAAGAGGTTAGAAGATTTTGAAATAGTAGCCTTGACTGAAGAATGTAGTGTAGTGCTTCAACGCAAATTACCTCCAAAGCGGAAGGACCCGAGCAGCTTCACGATACCTTATACAATTGGAAAGTTGAGCGTCATCAAATGCTTGTACGATCTTGGGGCAACTATCAATTTGATGCCATTGTCAATGTTCAATCAATTGGGATTGTCGGCTCCAAGGCCGACAAATATTTCTTTATAGCTAGCTGATAGGTCTATCACTTATCCACGGGGGATTGTGGAAGATGTACTGGTTAAAGTGGATAAATTCATCTTTCTGGCTGATTTCATCATATTAGACTATGAAGAAGATAGAAGTATACTGATCATTTTTGGAAGACCATTCCTAGCTACAAGAAGAACCTTGATAGAAGTTCAGAAAGGGGAACTAACAATATGAGTTCATGATCAGGAAGTTACTTTCAATGTATTCAAGGCAATGAAATTTTCGACAGACGAAGAGGAATGCTTCAGGGTTGATTTGGTGGAAAAAGGTACTAAATGATGAAATAGAGAACTTGGTAGATTATGAACCTTTGAGAAATGCTATTGTTGGAAATTTAGAAATTGATGATGAGAAGATTGAAGAAATTATTCATATATTTGACACAACTCCACAGTTCAGGAAGTTCAAGACTACTATTGAGCCATTAAAGAAAGCTGGAGAATCACTTCTAGACCATTTGAGGTATGCATAATGAAACTTCGAAATTACCTGTGATTATTTCTTCTGCACTAACATCTTTTCAGGAAGAAAAACTGCTAAGAGTTCTCAAAGAGTTTAAGTCAGCAATTGGGTGGACTATAGCAGATATAAAAGGGATTAACCCATCTTTCTGTATGCACAAGATCCTACTAGAAGATGATAGCAAGCCTTCAGTGGAACAGCAAAGAAGACTTAATCCAATCATGAAGGAAGTGGTCAAGAAGGAAGTATTGAAATGGTTGGATGCAGGTATTATTTATCCGATTTCAGATAGCTCGTGGGTGAGCCCCATACAGTGTGTATCGAAGAAGGGTGGTATGACCGTAGTCTCTAATGAAAACAATGAGTTGATTCCGATGAGAACAGTGATGAGATGGAGAGTCTGCATGGACTATCGCAGACTTAACAAAACTACAAGGAAAGATCACTTCCCACTGTCGTTTATTGATCAGATGTTGGATAGGCTAGCGGGTCATGAGTTTTATTGCCTTCTAGACGGGTATTCAGGCTACAATCAGACTGTGATCGCTCCAGAAGACCAAGAAAATATAACTTTTACATGTTAATATGGTACATTCGCCTTCAGAAGGATGTCTTTTGGTCTGTGCAATGCCCCAGCCACTTTTCAGAGATGTATAATGGCTATCATTTTGGATATGGTGGAGCATAATATGGAGGTGTTTATGGATGATTTTTTAGTATTTGGTGATTCTTTTGATTTGTGTCTGGAAAATTTAGTGATGGTATTGAGAAGACGTGTTGAGACGAACTTGGTGTTGAATTGAGAAAAGTGCCATTTTATGGTACAAGAAGGAATAATTTTGGGACATAAAGTGTCGAAGAAAGGACTTGAGGTGGACAGAGCCAAATTAGAAACCATTAAGAATTTTCCACCACCTACTTCTGTAAAAGGTGTTCGAAGTTTTCTAGAACATGCAGGCTTCTGCCGTAGATTCATTAAAGATTTCTCCAAGATAACAAAGCCACTTTGTAACTTATTGGAGAAGGATTTGCAGTTCAAGTTTGATGAGGATTACTTGTCTGTATTTGAGAATTTAAAGAGGAGGTTAACGTCAGCACCGCTGATTACAGCACCGGATTGGGACTTACCATTCGAGTTGATGTGTGATGCCAATGATTATGCTGTGGAGGCTATTTTGGGCCAAAGAAGGGAAAAGATTTTTCATGTGATATATTATGCGAGCAAGACCCTTACTGATGCTCAGTTAAACTACACCACCATAAAGAAGGAATTATTGGCAGTTGTGTATGATTTTGACAAGTTTCGAGCTTATCTGATTGGTACAAGGGTGATAATGTACACGGATCATGCAGCAATTCGATACTTGGTGGCAAAGAAGGATGCAAATCCTCGTTTGATCAAGTGGATACTTCTGTTGCAAGAATTTGATTTGGAGATTAAGGACAGAAAGGGAACTGAGAACCAAGTGGCGGACCACTTATCTTGACTGGAAAATCTGGGAAGGGAGGTAGATGACAAGACTGTGATTAATGAGTCATTTCCAGATAAATAGTTTTTTGTGGTGAAAGGGGAAGTGCCATGGTTTGCAGAATGTGCGAACTACTTGGGGAGCAAGATGGTCCCTTCTGACTTAGTTGGTCATCAAAAGAAGAAATTTTTGTATGACGTGAAGTGGTTTATATGGGATGAACCATATTTGTTCAAATAATGTGTTGATCAGATGATAAGGAGATGTATCCCATATAGTGAGACAGAGGGGATTTTGAAGGATTTCCACGCTTCATTATATGGAGGTCACTACGGTGGAGAAAGGACAATGGCTAGAGTGTTACAAGAAGGATTCTACTGGCCGACAATTTTTAAAGATGCTTACATGTCAAGAGATGTGACAGATGTCAAAGAGTTGGGAATATTTTGAAAAGGAATCAGATGCCATTGAACACGATCCTCGAGGTTGAAATTTTTGATGTCTGGGGGATAGATTTCATGGGCCCTTTTATTTCTTAATGTGGAAATTTATACATCTTGTTAGCAGTTGACTATGTTTTGAAGTGGGTGGAAGTGGCAGCTCTTCCAACTAATAATGCCAAGGTGGTCCTAAGATTTTTACAAAGAAGTATTTTTATAAGGTTTGGGACTCCAAGGTCTATCATTAGTGATGAAGGCAGTCATTTTTGTAATAGGTAGTTCATAGCTCTGTTGACCAAGTATGGGGTAAATCATCGCATTGCTATAGCTTATCATACTCAAACTAATGACCAAGCAGAGGTTTCAAATCGTGAAGTAAAGAGAATTTTGGAGAAAGTCATGAAACCCACAAGAAAGGATTGGTCATTAAAGCTTGACGATGCGGTATGGGCGTAAAGGACTTCTTATAAGACTCTGTTGGGTATGTCACCTTTTCAGCTGGTTTATGGAAAGGCTTGTCACCTTCCTATGGAGCTTGAGCATAAGGCATATTGGGCAATTAGGAAGCTCAATTTTGATTTGAAGGCTGCAGGTGAAAAACGCCTACTCCAACTCAATGAGTTGGATGAATTCAGATTACAGACATATGAAAACTCCAAGATGTATAAAGAAAAGGTGAAGAAATGGCATGATCGCAACATTATAGAGAGAGTATTCAAGCCAGGACAAAGAGTTATGTTGTTTAAATCAAGACTTAAACTCTTCCCTGGGAAGCTCAAATCAAGGTGGTCAAGGCCATTGACAGTGAAGACAGTTTATCCACATGGTGCAGTAGAGGTATTCGACAAATTCCCAGATAAGCCGTTCAAAGTGAATGGACAGCGGCTAAAGCATTATTTTGGTGGAGAGGTTGATAGGTAGAAAGTCACCTCTATTCCTTCTTCAACATGATTAAGTCAGAGATAGTCAAGCTAATTGACTATAACTTAGCGCTTGATGGGAGGCACCCCATTATTTCTATCCTTACCTCTTGTTAATTCTGTTTTAGATCGTATTTGATATTTCATTTTCATGATTAGTTGTTATAGCCTAACTAGTGTGAAATAAGTATTATGGGAGCTGAATGTGCATATGATGATGCTTGAGCATAGCATAGAAAGTATTGTTTTAGGATAGTCATTTATGCATAGTCATTAGTTCATGTTTTGATTTTGAAGACTTGAGATTTCTCATACTGATATTTGTTGTTTGTACAGGTGTAATGGAGATGATCCGCAGCTGCTTTGATATGTTAAAGATGCAGATCAGTATGGCATGATGTAGGGCAACGCGGCCGCTTAAGGAAATCAATACAAAATGGCGCGCCCGCACCATAAATCTGTGCAACATAAGCTATCGCGAGCCCGCGCCACTTTCCAGTTCAAAAATCACGTGGCCGCGCCCGAGACCGGATTTTGAAAATTTTTTAAGTTTTTTAAGACGTGACTTTCCCCATTTCTTATACCAGTTATAATAGAATCATGCGTATCCCTTTCTCTCTACAAATGCATGACTCCTCTCCTCTCCCAACCATTCCATTTTAAATTTGTAACTCCTCACCCCACTACGCATATCTCGCATCTGTTTCCTACCCACATTCAAATTCCTCAACTGATAAAGTTAGGGTTCTTTAGAGGATGCGTGAAAAACAACAAGTTTGGGGGTGTTCCTCATTTATCAGAAAATACAACCTTTGTTTAGCCAGAGTGGTGACAATGTGGATTTTTCTAAATTTGTCAGTCTTGATGCCCAGATAGAGTATTACCGAATTGTGGCAAAATCATTTGTTAAAGAAAGGTGTCTCAAGCCAGAGGCACAAGATGGGCAATTGGTAGATATGATCGGGGAAGAATGTTGGCATGGAGTTTGCTCTACACCAATGGTTGCACCTATGGCTATTGTAGGGGAATTTTATGCAAATGCAAAGGAGACAACGATTGGCTTTTCTTTCGTCCAAGGGGTTCAAGTGGATTATCGCCCAAGGGCAAGTCGTGGCGTATTTAATTTACTCGACCCTCCAACTAGATGTACAAATTGGGTTGAGGCGGAACGAATGGAAACAAACCTAGATGAAGTCATTACTGATTTGTGTATACCAGGGACACAATAGACTTACAAGCCAGGCACTAATCAGCACAGGACCTTTCCAGCTTCATATCTCAACCGTTATGCCAAGGCGTGGAATCTCTTTATTTGTGCAAACCTCATGCCATCATCCCATCAACATGAGATTACAACTGAGCGAGTAATCATTCTGTGGGGAATTATTGTAGGAAAATACATCGACGTTGGTCACCTCCTTAATCAGAACATGCTACGCTACATGCAGGGGAGCACTACGGGAAGTATACCACATGCCTCGATTGTGGCTTATTTATGTGCTAGAGCAGGAGTTAGGTGGATAGATGAATAGCTGCATTATCCAAGTTAGGATATCACTCACGCCACAATAGCAAAATTTAAAGATTGGGCAGGAGGTACCCCACACCCAAGGGGTAAGGGTTTCATCCTTTGTCCCGCATCATCTACGCCATCATCGCAGCCCTCAAAGACAAATGAAGCAGGCACGTCAACTCAAGCCACTGTTGCTATTGATGATCGATAGCTTCGAAGGTTGGAGAGGAAGGTCGATGCTATGTATGATAATTTTGCAGCGTTTGCTACGGGTTTGACAAGGTCTCTAGCAGAGGCTTTTGCCCAGCAGGGTACCATGCTCGAGTGGCCACAATTTGGGATAGTCATGCCATTTCCACCGCCGAATTCACCACCCGAGGAGGGTGGTGCAGGTGATCAATAGGGGAGTTCTTTTAAACCCTATACCTTCATTCATTGGGACAATGAATATATATTAAGTTTGGGGGTATTGGGTAGTAGTGTAGTTGCATGTAGTTAATTTGCATATGTTTGCATGTTTAGTTTAAATTTTACATATGTTTACATGTTTAGTTTAAATTTTCTGCAATTATTAACTAACACATAAACATGCAAAAGTTAAACTAAACATGCAAACATATGCAAATTAACTACATGCAAACATATGCAAATTAACTTCATTCATTGGGACAATGAATATGTTAAGTTTGGGGGTATTGGATAGTAGTGTAATTGCATGTAGTTAATTTGCATATGTTTTCATGTTTAGTTTAACTTTTGCATGTTTATGTGTTAATTAATAATCGAAGAAATTTTTTCTATTTTTAGTAGTTATTATATGTTTTAGTTATGTGTTTAGTTGCATGTCCCAAATTTCTAGCTTTATGGAGTTTGAGTCTAGCCAGTGATGAAATTGAATTTTGAAGGATTTTTGAATTTACTGGATAACATGAGCTTAGCTATAATGTTTTATATGATGTAATTCATGTCTACATTATTTAGATGCGTGTCAGGAATAAACATGTGAATGATATTACTATTTATATATATGATTTGATTATGATGTATATATGAATGAATATGCAAGTATGCTTGCATTAAGAAAAGCTGTAAAGTCCTCTGATAGATAATAGAAACATTTGTACAAGGACTCAGAATGAATTGATCAAATATGTTAAGTTGATCCTATATAAGCAAAACAGCTCTTTAAAGTCCTTAAAAAGAAATGATGTACAAGGACTATAAATATAGAAAGATCAAGCATGCTAGGTTGATCTTATGATGTAATAGATAGGCTTGTCGATCGTGAGCACTACACGAAATAAATAGTATGCGCGGAGAGTCGAGGAAAACTCAGAGAGCTATCAAGCGCGAATGTGTAATCTGCAAGATAGTAGATCTCGGAGTTTGTAGACTTCGGGAGAGGCGAGGAAGGATCGTGTGTGTGTCGAGAAGAACTTCCTCTCGAGGCCGTAGTCTATTTGAGGAAGTCATGTTGAGAATCGTGAGAGCGGCGACTGTCTACTGAGGCAGTAGAGCATCTGCCAAAACTAGTCAAAATCGTAGACTACACTCGGGAGGCGTAGAGTCTACTACTTGGCTAAATAAAGGATCGTGGTTGCTTTTCGAGAATCGTAGAGTCTCTTGATCGTATCAAAGAGGAAATCGTAGTGTCAAGATCGATCTCGGAGTCGTAGTATAGTGCGATAGCCAAAATTTGAATCATAGAGTGCGAACTAAGACCTCAACGGATGTGCTCCTAATGCCAAAGCGAATCGTAGAAGCAAATATGATTCTCAGCGAATGAGCACTCCTAGAATATCAAAGGAATGAAGCCTCTGGTTGTAGCTTTGGATAGATCGTCCCACACAGAAGGAAACTGAGAGCACTCAACAAATGGCATGCAAGCTAACGAGAAGACCTAAGCACCAACCCAATCAACATAAAGATTGAGTTATGAAGCCATTTGAGATGAGGTTTTCCACAAGAAGATCAGAGGAAGACTTCTGTAACTGACTAAGGAAAGTTAGCAAGTGCAGTAGCTATCAAGAAGAAAGATGACAACGATCTTGGAAGAAATCAAGATCGTAGTGTTTTCCAGAGAAAAGAAGGAGGCGATGAAGTACACACTAAGATCTTTGGTCGACCTCACGAATAACAAGGCTAAAGTGATTAAGCATTGGGTCGGTCCATTGATGATAAGTGAGCGAGGGAGATCACAAGGAGAAAGCGAAATTTGGACGCATACAAATCTGAAGTGTCTTGTTATTAGAGAAGAGGCGAACAAGGAATCAAGCCATCGATATCGAGAAAATCTAAGCGAGTAATGAAAGCACTCAAAAGAGGAAGAGGTGTTACACTAAAGATCAAGTGAACACTCCTCAAGATCGTAGTGTTGTTTTCTACCGATCAACAAGACACTATGATCGAGGTCCATGAAGACATTATCGAGAAGCATAGAGTTTGAATATTTGAAGGAGAAGCATTGGCAGCGAGAGAAATCGAAGGGTAATATTAGGAAAAAGAGCTTATTGAGAGCATCGATGCGAGGACAACCTCGATCGAGAAATCGGAAGGAGAAATAAAGTCATCGACTTTTGCCCAAGATATCAAAGTGACATGTCGGCGGGGTTGGTGAAGCAATGACTGCGAGTGTCGGGAAGTCGAGAAAAAGATGTCATGTCACATCAAGTCTACACCAAATAAAACTTCGAGATCTGTGAAAGCAATTTGAATAGCTCTCAGCGGCTACTTTCCAATGGGAAGATTGGGAAGTAGTATAAATCAACGAGCTTCAAAGATCAAGCATCTGGCGATGATCGTGTAGTTCGAGAATTATTGAGTTGGTGAATGTTGTAGTTGACTCTCTGAGTTCCACAAAGATCAATGAGAACAAGTCTTAGTGGCGGTGAGACTACCAAGGTGGAAGTGAAAGCGACTTTGAAGAAGAACTCAAACAGATCAAAGCTTTACTCAACAAAGATGAGAATGCCACTAAAGATGGCGGTAAGTGAAATGAGAAGGCCAAGAAGATAGCATTTAGAAAAGTGGCTAAGTACAAAGAAGATCAAGAGAGCCACTCTACGAATCACCATGAACCAAAAAGTTGGCCGAACAATTGCAGAACCATATGCGCAAAGTATTCAAGAAGGGTTCGAGGGATTGCTAAGTGCGGACAAAGTTCACTAAAAGTATGAGAAACTTAGCAAACCAGGATGGTGATGGTGCACTGGTGATACGAGATAAAGATGAGCGAGAAAAGAATGAAGATCAATTTGCACCAAAGAAGATGTGGTCCACACTCAAAGCGAGAATGCATAGAGGACCACACAAAGTCTGCTAAGTACAAAAGATGTTGAGTCTAATGACATCTTAGTGACTCAGCACCAACAACAACAACAACTACAACAACAAGAAGCGAGGCTGAGGGGTCCTTCAGGAGGAGGACTAAATGAAGTTCAAGCTTCTTTGGGCTTGAAGAGTTCTAGGGAACTAGAAAAGTTCAAATCTTTGGCCTTGAAGAGTTCTTAGTGAACTGAAGTCCCAAGTTCTTTGGCCTTGAAGGAATCTTAGTGATTAGGGTCTTGCCCTTCCTTAGTGGAAATCTTGCTAGTTGAAAGCGAAAGAGTGGATTAGGGCTTGAGTCTACGAACCACTTAAAACCCTTGTGTCTTTTACTTTATGTCATTTACATTATGTACATTAAGCTGCTATAAGCTACTATGTATGCTTTAGCTACTTACTACTAAAGTAACTCTACGAACAATGTATATACGATTATGAATATATCAATGAAGGGATCTTTTACTTATTCATTTGTGTTTGAAAAGATTCTTAAGTTTGTCGTATGCTACTTAATGAGCAATACAACTTAATAGTGAAAAGTATTTTGAAATTCTAAAGATCTATTCAACCCCCCCATACTAGATACGTATTGTGCCTCTTTAGGAACTAACAATTGGTATCGGAAGCGGGGTTCTCATGCTACATTCAAAAGCTAATCGCTTTGAGTCTTATCCACAAGCACAAACATTGTTCTAAACTTAGTTTAGTAGTAAGTCACTTGTTATATCTTGAGATGAGCTCACACGTTGGAAATATTTTGTATAGGTAAATGTGTATATATTCTGATATTCTGGGCTTTTCAGTTGGTCTATACTCTCGATTGCCATATCAACAAGACCAATCCTTTTTCATGATCAATCTTGTTGTACGAAGACCGGGCTAGAAAGCTCAAATGACATCAACGAGAAAAAGTCAAACATCCACCCGACTGAAGAGATGAAAAGGCCATACATCTTTAAGAAATGTCTTATTGAGAGAAGAATCTCTCAAACATGTATCGGCGTGACGGCGGATGGATGTAAACCTTGTGAACTCAAGGATGTTGAAGAATTAGAATCTTGACACTCTCTTAGCTTGTATCTTCAAGACCACATTGATTATTTGAAGATCAGCTGGAGCAAATTTGGTATCGAAGCAAATGAGAAAATATGCACATCAATGCCTAAACTCGGTATATCTAAGATAAATGGTATTAAGAAACTAATGACAAAAGTGGTTTCTGCTAACATAGATATGAACATCATATTTGCACCTTACTTATGAACTATAACAGTTTTCCTTCAAGTATTCATAATCTATCTAAAAAGGTGAAAGAGAAAGTACAACGATGATGGAAACTCAAATGTCTATAAACTTTCTCTCCGACCAAGTTTTAGGTTGAAGATGATAACTTGAAAAGAGACTGAAATGGTTTTAAGAGCCTCATGGTCGATTGAATGTGAAGTAATCTTTCTTTGATAAGTTAATGTGTTGTGTACATCCTATGGTCTAAGTGTTTAATGACACGCAGTATGATCGGATCTACAAGAAAATCTTGAAGATTCATAGAAGCTGATCACCTCCATGAATCGACTAGGATGCTAATAAGTCGTAGAGTTGATTCTCACTCTGTGAACATTTAAACTCTGTGAACATAAATTAGCAAAAGATGAAACCATTGAGGAAAAGAGTGTTTTATTAAAATGATGATTTCTCTCACACTCACCACCATGCGACTCAAAATATATTATCTAAATGTAGTATATGCATGAATACATTGATGATGGTGGTCTATATGATGATTATCCAAATATATGAGGAGCAGGGGTTTAGTAAACTAACCTAGCGAGGACCCATTTAACCATGGGTACCAAAAATTAGAAATGTATAAACTGCGGTACTTGGTCTATCGACCCACACTAAGGAATGCTAAAGCAAAAGACTTGATCGAGAAAAGTCGACCATGAGAAGGCTTAGGGGTATTAGGAAATAATTACGACAAAATTCCTATATGTCAAAGCACATCCTTGAAGACCTCTTTGAGCTAATCTAAATAAAGCTCAAATGGTACGCAAACCCTTATATGAAAGCGAGGCCACTAAACGGAGATGAAAAAGGGTCTTAGATGCTCAAGCATGCAAAACTTGTTCTCGAGAAACTCACATCGAGGAGGTCTATCGAGGCATGAACATTAGGAACTTGAAATGCGGGGGCGAGAACTCCACGAGCACAAGGTGATAAGGAAGACTACGTTAAGTAGTGCTATCAAAGGATCGTAAAATGATCAATCCACGAAGATACTTAATTCTACGATTTAATGACTTGATCGAGAAGTAGATATGTGAGGATGCTTCCTTATGTACATAAGAAACAATGACATCAAAAAAAGACAGCATCAACCATGGGGAAGCGGTGATGCATTAAGGAACAACGGATCTGAAATATTTTATGAAGCAATGTACCATTCTGAGTCCCAAAACTTTGTGGTGATGAATCAAATGAAGATCCATAGTCGGTAGGAGCGTCTCAAAATGTACTATTGATAACCTATCGACCACCCGATTCAAAATCGTGGAGTGCTACTGATCAAACATATGATCGTAGTGTAAAAGCAAGAAGACACCACGATCTGACAAATGCAATTGTCTAAAGTTGATAAAGGATCTCCTCACGAGAAAAGGTCAAAAGAGATATTAGTACAAATTACTCCTAAAGCAAATTCATGCGGAAAGCGCCTCGAGGACAAACGACCCTTAGCTCACTCTAAGAGGTTGGCCCTTCTGAGCTACCTTATCCCGGAAGAATTGCTTAATCAAGTTCATCTCAAGGACCAAAAGCGAGTCAGCGATCGTAGAGTAAAGGTAAAAAGTAAACTCAACTCTCGTGGAGCAACCTCAACAATCATAGAAGCATACTCGGCGATCGCGGTCTTACTGAGAGGATACTCTAGCTCATGAGGAGCTTGGAAGAAGCAGGACAATTGCTCAACCATTCAAATTATGAGGAGATAAGTTCGAAATTTGGTTTGAAAGAGAGTCTGCTTTGAAGGAAAATGCCCAAGGATTCATAAAAGCATAATAGTGGATGAGCCATGGAGGTTCAAAATGAGAAGTAACGTCAAAACCATCCTTTGTAACATCCTTTAGAGAATTGATCATTGAGTCAACAAAGGAAAACATAGAGTCGATAGGCTATTCTATCATCTTTACTCTCTGAACTCAAAAGAAAAAGGTCGATCCACGTCGATAAAAGCGTCCACTCTTCTAAAAGAGGCGACTAGCCCGACAAGTTAATGGGGAATTCTGACTTATTCTTGGGCATCGTGCAACCAATAAGCTGGGTGACACATCACGGCGTATCTGAGTCGGGAAGGAAGGCGCCATAAAGGCAGATTCAAATATGCAAATAGTTATCGAGAACCTCTTGAACCTCTCTCCTCCCATTTTCAAACCCTAGAATCTTCTTCAAAGCCAAACCAATTAAACTTCGAGCCCAAATCACATTCGACTAAATCTCTCCGAATCATACACCCATATTCTTGAACTCCTCAAATGGCAGTTGGCGAGTAATCAACGGCATTTGACTAGGAACCAAAACGTTCAAAAAATCGAAAAAGAAGTTGGGGATATTCTTGAACTTGTGAAGAAGGTCGGGTTCTCGAGAATGTCTTGAGGAAAACACACGAATATATGGTGACACTGGTCGAGGAGTTTCATTCAAAATATAATCATAAATTTTGGAATCCTCTCCACGAGGTTAAGGGTGGATTCTGAAGCTAAACTCTTGACATCAATCAATGTTTAGGCCTTCTGACCAAAAAATCTAAAAAGCTTGGAAGAGATCGACACGAGAAAAAAGCTAAGAAGATTATGCGATCTGAAGAAACCCTAGTACGAAGGACATGAAGAAAAAAAGAGTTTCTGAAGAATTGAGTTTCTTCTTTGAAATCGTGGGGAAATGTATCTTATATGCAAAGACACTTACACATGATAATCTTGTGATTGACCAATAATTTGAAGATCATATACTTCTATAGTCACGAAGGAACACATCAACTTTGGAGCTATCTGCTTTCGATCGTATGTCTAAATGGTTGGATAAGGAAGAAAGAAAAGATTAAGCGAAAAACCACTCACAAAGGTTTTTCATGGGAGATTCTTAAGTATCATCTTGAAGAAAAAGTTGAAGAATAAAATTAAGGATGATGATGGTGAAATTCTTAATGTTCACAAGGTAATGTCTCCACATTTGTTAAGTAAATTGGAAGAAAAACCCAAAGGAGAATAGAAGGTTAACTCTGATGAGGAAGCGTGACGAAAGATTTACGCAAAAAGAAGAGAAAGGCAAAGGAGGAAGAAAGCTCGAGTGCGGTGACTCTACAAGCGATTCTTTGCCACACCCAATGAAACAAGAAGCCTAAGAATATGAAGAATCTGAGAGGCTTCATCAAGACATGTTTTCCACGACAAGAAGAAACAAGGAGCAGGGAGGAGAACAAGCATCTATTGGTGAAAACCCAAAAAGAAGGAGTGTGAGACTACTCGAGAACCACCTCGAGAAGAAAGCAAAAGTGATGAAGAAATCAAACCTCGACCCCTCGGAAAGTCCATCCAACCAAGAAGAACTTGAAAAGCTTGAAGATGAGAAAGGAACTAAAAGTTCAAAGGTTGAAGCCATGAAAGAAAGAAAGTCGAGGTTGTTAATGAAGGAGAGAAATGTGCAAGCCCTAAAGAGAAGTCTTAGAGCATCCACTCGATGATAAAGAAAGGCTGCGAGGTTGACAAAACAATATCCTCTCTGACAAGCGCTCTAACAAACTCAAAGGATGTAGAGTGCGAGGAAGAAAAATATGTCTCTACTATTCTTTGAATATCAAGCTAGCACAATACGATGATGTAAATAATAATGATTCGAAGAAGAAGGACATGCCCCCAATAATCTTTGAAAAAATAAAAAGTTCGATCTGGCGACTCAAAGACCTCGAGTCGAAGAAGAAGAAATATGTCGATTCACCCATAGCTTCGAACCTCCAAGAAGAAGAAGGAGTCCGCAGATTGATAGCTCAATTTGCCTCAAAGAAGAAAAATGATCAATCTCTGAAGTCATTGAATTAAGTGATGATGAATCGACTCACGAAAAGAAGATCTTTGAAAATTGGTCTAGCAATGAAGAAGATGAATCAAGGAAGATCTTTACGAAGAAGGTTACGGAAATAAAATCGGCGAAGAAGAATTCACTGATGAATCTGAGGAAGGGAGCCAACAAGATTCAAGCTCAAGAAGTGAAGAATTGAAGAAAGTCTCTGGTTCTGAAAATCAGGAATTGGAAAAACCAGCAAATTATTCTATCATCTCCCCAGCCAAGATTAACAACATAGTGGAAGTCTTGAATGAATCACAAGAAGTACTTCCGGAAATTCCATGCCCAGAACTGGTGGCTCAAAACTTCTCAAGTTTGAAAAGTGATGTGACAATGATGATCAAAGACAAGCCCCACTACAAGGTTTACAGACATGCTGGCAACCATTATATTCCTTATGATCGTAGAGTCGATTATGAAGGAAGAAGAATTATGACCAAGGAAATAATCGTAAAGTCTGTTCACTCGATTACTGATGGCATTCAAATCCAAAATGAGAAGCCTCCATCTGCTCAAGCACAAGTGTCCAACATTTGGTCATCCACCGATAGCGATTGGTACTCAACGATTATTCAGGTTCTCAATATCTTCAAAAAACTGTCAAAGGACGAAAATCGTGAGAGTCAATTTAAGGATCAACAAAGCGCCCAACCGAATGACGAGATCTCTATGGAGCAAGAGCTAATGAAAAACTCTGGTCAACTAATTGAGAAGATATCTCTAATCCATGAAGAATCAAAGAGGGTGACAGCAGCTGGAGATAATTCAGTTTAAGATAGACTCCAAACTACTATAGCTGATATATCTCTCAAAATCAAAGAGAGAGATCGCGTCTATTTAAAGGCCATACATGATCAAAAGGCTGAAGCTCTGTGAGCATAAAAAGCAAATGAAGAGAAACTCAAAGTCCTCTCTAACAAGATTGACAACATGAATCAATCTTTCTCTATGCAACTTGAGCTAAGTCAACAAGAAATCAAGATTGAAGTTGGAAATTCCTCTACACGATGGAGAAGCTTATGTCCAATATGGACGACTCTCTCAAGTGATTAATGACAAAAAGGGGAGAAAGAGAGGCATAGAAAGAGGCATTCAAGAAAGGGCAAGAAGAAGCGGAAGGAAACAAAACAAGAAAGAGGAAAAAGAAGAAGATAGGGCGAAGAAGAAGTTGGGTCATCATCTAAGGGGGAGCCAAAGGATGATGAACCTATATTTACAAAAGGTGAGGAGTCAGGAAGAGGGACATACAGACGAGGAGAAGCGGACAAAAGAAATATAGTCAACGTCCCAAGGTGAGCGGATCTGAGAAGATCAAATAGATGAATAGCACATCAACAAAAATCCTGGAAGCATACATGGAGCCAAAGAGGTATATCTCTAACTAGTTAGGTATGCTCTGGATCCAGGATATAAAATGTCATAGTGTATTAAATTCCATATTATCATAAATGACATTCATGATTATACATTTTTAGAAATCTGATGACTCTTTGTATATAAGATTCATTCATTACATGTATGTGCACTTATTGTTTTTGTCATAATCAAATAGGGGGAGATTGTCAAGAATAAACATGTGAATGATATTCCTATTTATATATATGATTTGATTATGATGTACCTATGAATGAATATGCAAGTATGCTTGCATTAAGAAAAGTTGTAAAGTCCTCTGATAGATAATAGAAACATTTGTACAAGGACTTAGAATGAAATGATCAAATGTGTTAGGTTGATCCTACATAAGAAAAATAGCTCTGTAAAGTCCTTAAAAAGAAATGATGTACAAGGACTATAAATTTAGAAAGATCAAGCATGCTAGGTTGATCTTATGATGTAATAGATAGGCATGTGATCGATCGTTGAGCACTACACGAAATCGTAGTCGCTGCGGAGAGTCGAGGAAAACTAGAGAGAGAGCTATCAAAGAGGAATCGTGTAGTCTGCAAGATAGTAGATCTCGGAGTTCGTAGACTTCCAGGAGAGATGAGGAAGGATCGTAGTGTGTCGAGAAGAACTTCCTCGGTAGTAGTCATTGAGGAAGTCATGTTTAGAATCGTAGAGACAGCCTGTCTACGAGCCAACCGAGCATCTGCCAAAACTAGTCAAAAATCATAGACTACACTCGGAGACGTAGAGTCTACTAACGGCTAAATAAAGGATCGTAGATGGCTTTTCGAGAATCGTAGAGTCTCTTGATCGTATTAAAGAAGCCGCAAATCGTAGTTTCAAGATCACGATCTCGAGTCGTAGTAGTATGCACTGACCAAAGCTGAATCATAGAGTGCAGAACTAAGACCTCAACAGATGTGCTCACAATGCCAAGGTAGAATCGTAGAAAGCAAATCGATTCTCGATGAATGAGCACTCCCGGAATATCAAAGGAATGAAGCCTCTGGTTTGTACTGCATAGAATCGTCCCACCTGAAGGAAACCAGATAGCACTCAACAAATGGCATGCAAGCTAATAGAAGACCTAAGCACCAACCCAATCAACATCAAGATTGAGTTATGAAGCCATTTGAGATGAGGTTTTCCACAAGAAGATCAGAGGAAGACTTCTGTAACTAACTAAGGAAAGTCAATATGTGCAATAGCTATCAAGAAGAAAGATGACAATGATCTTGGAAGAAATCAAGATCGTAGTGTTTGCCGAGAAAAAAGAAGGGCGATGGAGTACACACTAAGATCTTTGGTCGACCTACGAATAACAAGGCTAAAGTGATTAAGCATTGGGTCGATCCATTGATGATAAGTGAGCGGGGAGATCACAGGAGAAAGCGAAATGGACACGCCACAAATCTGAAGTGTCTTGTTATTATAGAAGAAAGGCGAGCAAGGAATCAAGCCATCGATGTGTCGAGAAAAGTCGAGGAAAAGCGAAGTAATGAAGCCTTTGCACAAAAAGAGGAAGAGGTGTTCTACACTAAAGATCAAGTGAACACTCCTCAAGATCGTAGTGTTATTTCTACCGGTCAACAAGACACTACGATCAGTCCATGAAGACATGCATCAAAAATGTAGAGTTCGAATAATTTGAAAGATTGAAGCATTAGCAGCGGTTCAATCTGAAGGGTAATATTAGGACAAGAGCTTATTGAGAGCATCGATCAAGGACAACCTCGATCGAGAAATCGGAAGGGAGAAATAAAGTCATCGACACGCCCAAGATATTAAAGTGACATATCGGCGGGGTTGGTGAAACAATGCGGGCTGCGAGTGTCGGGAAGTCGAGAAAAAGATGTCATATCACATCATCGATGCTACACTAAATAACTTTCGAGATCTGCGAAGCAATTTGAATAGCTCTCAGCGGCTACTTTCCATGGGAAGATTGGGAAGTAGTATAAATCAATGAGCTTCAAAGATCAAGCATAATTTGATGATCGTGTAGTTGTAGAATCATTGAGTTGGTGAATCTTTGTAGTTGACTCTACGAGTTCCACAAAGATCAATAGAACAAGTCTCGGTGGCGGTGAGACTACCAAGGTGGAAGTGAAGCGACTTTGAAGAAGAACTCAAGCAGATCAAAACTTCACTCAACAAAGATGAGAATGCCACTAAAGATGGCAACCAAGCTGAGAGCCGAAAAGGCCAAGAAGATAGCATTCAGAAAAGTGGCTAAGTACAAAGAAGATCAAGAGAGCCACTCTACGAATCACCATGAACCAAAAGCTGAAACTGAACAATTGTAGAACCATGTCTACAAAGTATTCGAGAAGGGTTCAGGGATTGATAAGTACCAAACAAAGTTCACTAAAAGTACAGAAACTTAGCAAACCCAGATGGTGATGGTGTACTGGTGATACTGAGATAAAGATGAGAAAGCGAGAAAAGAATGAAGATCAATTTGCTTTTGAAAGAAGATGTGGTCCACACTCGAAGCAGAATGCATAGAGGACCACACCAAGCTACTAAGTACAAAAGATGTTCAAAGTCTAATGACATCTTAGCAGCTCAGCACCAACAACAACAACTTCTACAACAACAAGAAGCCGAGGCACTAAGGGTCCTTGTCGGGAGGGACTAAATGAAGTTCAAGCCTCTTTGGGCTTGAAGAGTTCTGAGGGAACTAGAAAAGTTCAAGTGCTTGGCCTTAAAGAGTTCTTAGTGAGCTGAAGTCCCGAAGTGTGCTTGGCCTTGAAGGAATCTTAGTGATTGGTCTTGCCCTTCTTGGTGGAAATCCTGCTAGTTGAAAGGAGAAGAGTGGATTAGGAGCTTGAGTCTCTGAACCACTTAAAACCACTTGTGTCTTTTACTTTATGTCATTTACATTATGTACATTAAGCTGCTATAAGCTGCTATGTATGCTTTAAGCGCTTACTACTAAAGTAACTCTGAACAATGTATATTGATTATGAATATATCAATGAAGGGATCTTTTACTTATTCATTTGTGTTTGAAAAGATTCTTAAGTTTATCATATGCTACTTAATGAGCAATATAACTTAATTGTGAAAAAGTATTTTGAAATTCTAAGGATCTATTCAACCCTCCTTTCTAGATCTGTATTGTGCCTCTTTGGGAACTAACAAATCTGGATAATTCGCTGAGACACATTGGATTAGAATTCCATTTTAGCTGGAAAAACTCGGGACTCATTTGCATCATAGTTTAGTTTGCATAGCATGTAGTTGCATTTCATTGTTTACTGTCATATGCATTGCTTGAGGGCAAGCAATAGTTCAAGTTTTGGGGTATTTGATAAGTAGGTTTTATACCTACTTATTGGATGTCAACTCACTAGAATTATGTTCATCCCAAGTAGTTTTTATTATGTTTTAGTTGCATTTTATGTTTATTTTGCATTACTTATAGTGGAACTCCTATGGCAAGGAAAGGCATGGAAAAGCAATAATGGCATGGATTGGCATTAGCATAGATAAGCATGGCGGCATGAAGCTAATAAAGAGTGGGCAAGATGGACATGTGTAGATGAAGAACTGAAGCAGTGGATGAGTGATATGGAGAAAACAAAGGATGAAGAAAAAAACAACAACAATCAAGAAGCAACAATAGCAAGACAGCAGGAGATAGCATGCAGCAGCAGCGCGGCCGCACGACTAATTAGGCCCTACATCGCGCGCCCACGCCACTTGAAGTCAGACAACTTTGTACCACTGTGCGACCGCGCCCCAACAAAGAAGGAATTTTTGCGTGCCTGCGCCAAGGCCTCGGCAGAAACACATATCGTACGCCCGCGCCCATTTTACACTACGATCTCACGCGGCCGCGCGAGTCCTCTATTGTCTATTTTGTTGACTTGTTGTAATTTGAAATTTCAGTGCTTTAGGCTCAACTGAACAATACTGGTTGGTACTAGACGTTTTTTATTGGAGTCTTTTATCAGTTTCCATATTAGTAATTAGGGTTCTTAAGTTTTAACTAGTCTAGAGGGGTTTTGATCAATTTTTGATACATTCTATATCCTCTCCTCATATTAGTTATTTAATAATTATTAGTTTCATTTTCTAGAGATTATTGGTGCTTTGGAACAAGCTTGGAACAGATTCTGCAGCTGGGGTTAACAGATTTGTTAATTATTTCTCTTATAACTCTTATTTGCATTGTTTAATTTCATGTGTTTCTTCAATCCCATAATGGCTTTTGGTTCAGAAATGAACTAAACTCCATTATGGGATTCTAATGGATTTTGATATGTAGTCTAAACTTATATATTGATTGTTGGGTTGTATGTTTATCATCGGATTACCTATTATGATTGAGCGTAATGAATGAATGTTTGATCACCATTCACCTTGTATGCTTATATGGATTTGAAAAATGAAATATGAGTATGGATAAAATCATAATGGCACATGTTTATGAGGTTGAGTTGTTTAGCTTTGTAATTCGTGAACCGGATAGAAATATATCGTTTCACCATGTGTAGTACTGAAAAGAACCTGTACTTTAATTCATTATTGCTGCAATTTCACATAGACATATAGTGATTCTTGTAATAGTGTCGCTTACATGATTTCTATCATATGTGGAGGTTATGTGAATAGGTTATAGTTCATTGAAAAATGGTTATGTCCACTTTTGTGCTCTTGACTAATTTTCCATGATAAGTATATAAACATTACATGATGGTTATAAGTTAGATGAAGTATTAAATGAAGTTAGAATCCCATTCTTTCCAAATTTGATTACATTATTTTAGTATTATATTTTTATTCATTAATTGAATTTAGAATTAATTATAATTGTGAGTTATTCGTTAAAGCATATAAAAATAGTGAAATAGTTGATGTATGATAATTAAGATTTAAAACCTTTCTCCATGGATCGATACTTTTCTTACTATGTACTACTTGTTGACCCATGTATGCTTGCATGAGTTAGAGTCCTTTTTGTAAGAATAAAAAGGAGGCAACAATAGTGCATGACAATAAAGTTGTTATGGTATATGTGAATATATTTATGTCATTTTATATTACTAATAATTAAAAAATTGTAAAAACAAAACAAATTAGCAAATAAGACTATATTTGTATAACAAAATTTCAATAATTTTTTTGCTGGATTTTTTTAAATTTTAGGAATATAAAAGTTCATATAGAACATATATAGATATTTTTCTTATATAATACAGATAACAGATTGACTAGGTCAGAAATTTTTGACAATTGCTCAACTCAAGTTCTAATGGTTCAACAAATGACTAAAAGTAATTGGTCTAAAATATGTTCAAAGATACTTAATTTGGAGCTCGATTTAGGTGGGTCGTGAGCGGAGGATCAATTATGTGATTTGGAATTGCTAGATACAATCTATTTAGTGAAACCAAATCAACGCAAGCTAAGTCATTAAATTTTTGTTACTTAATCTTTAATAAAGGTTATGTTTCAATTCAAGGATGGATTAGCAATTACACGATATCATAATGTTACAATGCACGAAATAAAGAACCACATTCGGGACGTAAAGACATCGAGGGGCAAATACTGGACAAACGCCCGCGCCAGTTTAGTATTGGAGTTGGAGCGCCTCCAAGGGTTCCAGGAAGACTTTGCAGGTGCAGCGTGCCCCACGCCATTTATAGGCCAAGGCCGGCACGCCCCACACCAGGGCGATAGATTTTGGGTGCATTTTTTTGAGTTAAAGTGACTTTGACTATTTAACTGGATTTCTTTTCATGTTTTTAGGGGATCTTACATATCTTTCATATTTCTATTGTATCTAGGAGTTATGTTAGGTAGGATTTGATTTTCATTTATTTGTTAGTTAGAATTTTTATTTCCATTCAAATTCTTATTCCATATAAGAATTAGGGTTTTGATTTCTTATTTCTTATAGAATTAGGATTTCTTATTTTTTTAGTATAAATACAGTACATGTCTTATGTAATAGATAGACAACTTTGATAAATAAAAACTTGTGGGATTATTCTCCCTTTAGTTCATTGAGAACTCCTGAATTGTTCATAGTTTACTTTGAGATTCAAATAGGACTTATCATACAACAATATATAGTTATGTGTGGCGTCTTCTACCATACATCAATTGTTGATTGTATCAAGGTTACCGCTTACATATAAGCAAGGGGTTAAGGTGTCATTAATATTCCATTCAACGCAACTTCTTTGCACGATTGATTGTACCAAGGCTCTCGTCTCTTTATAGGCATTGGATTGCGGTGTCATGAGCGTTCCACCTTACAACTTTGCTACAAACAATCCGGGTGACGACCACCTCACGTAAGTGTGTCGTGGAGTCCATCATTTGGTATCAAAGCTAAGCCTTTCTAGCGAGTTACTTATCTTTAATTTTTTGTTGAAATATATATTGTTAAAAAAAACTAGTGAAAAAAAATAGCAACGAAAAATTTTCAGATTCTATTTTTATTATGCTAAACAAACTTGTAGCACACCATCAAATCATCAAATTTCAACTAGAGATCATACCGTTCCATCATCATCAATTCTGAAGCAGAGATAGGATTTACAATTCTGAAGCATACAAGGAGTGCACCCGTGACACTACAAGGATCACGATTTTGGTACAACGAGATTCACACCATCTATATTTGTTCTTTATAAGTTACTTTTGAATTACATTATAAAACTGTGAATTTATTTGATGAATTCAAAAAAACCCTATAAGAGGGAATATTGAGAGGTAAAAGGCAAGTGTCTGAGCTTTATAGAGGGTAAAGGCCTATTTAGTGATACCAAGTGTATAATTGAGTGATACATTGTTTTGAGCAAAACACGTAAGGGAGTGTGTAAGGAAAAATTATTTTTTTATTACTAACCCTTGTTTTGTAGGAAATATGTCTAGCTCAAAGGACATCTTTTATACTAGGTTTCTAGTGAAATAAAAGGTGTGCATTGTGAAAATTGATTGTGAAATTGGTACTAACATTGCTAGAACTATAATGGTAGAGAAACTAGGGTTGTCAACCATTATAGTTGCACATTGCACATCCTCAGCCTTAGAAGTTGCAAGGGATCGTCGAGTGTGAGGAGGTGGAAGTGAATACACAAGTGTCAGTTTCTTTTCACATTGGCAGATATAAAGATGAAATATTATGCGATGTAGTTCCAATCAATACTTGGCATTTGTTACTTGGGAAGCCATGGGAACACAACAGGCGCGTGAAGCATAATAGTTGTACAAATGAGTATTCACTAGTACACAATCAAAAAAGAGTCACGCTTTGTCCTATGATGTCCGAGCAAGTTCATGAAGATCTAATGTACTTACAAAAAGATCGTGATTAAAAGCAAGAAAAAGAACAACAAAAAGAAATTGTTCAAAAGATTGATGATAGTGAAAAGAAAAAGTTTAAGGTGAGGAAAAAGAGAATGAAAATAAAAGACAGATTGAGAAAAATGAGAATGAAAAGATTGATCTTGATAATAAATGAGAGAGAAACAAATGAGAGAGTGAGCATAAAGAAGAGAGAAGAAATTTGTGACTATGAAAAGGAGAGTGAGTTGGAAAGTGATTTATATTTTAAAAAACCAATGATTGTATATTCGTACAAGACGACGCTTTTGAATACTAACACTAATAATTCTTCTTTGTCTAGTTATGCTTTGTCTCTTATATAGGTTATTGATGATATACCCCGTGCTATCATTGCACACCAATCAGCTGATAGTATTCTCGAGGAAACAACGGAGTTGACAAGGCAGGTTGGAGAGTTGGTGAAAAAGGGTATCGTAAAAGAAGACATGGGTTCGTGTGTTATTTACGAGTTCATAGTACCTAAGGAGAATGAGACGTCAAGCTTGTGCATCGATTTTGAATCGGTAAACAAGTATCGATATATTTTTCTTTACTTAGATAATATGTTTGATAAATTAAATAATATATGTGATAATGATCATGTGATAACAATGCCTAATCAAATTAGCATGAGGGAATGTGCAAAATGGAAAATTGTTTTAACATGTGAGTTGTATAGATGGTTAGTTATTCTATTAGATTAAATGATGCATCTAGTATTTTTATGAGTTATTTAAAACATGTTTTACATGCTTCCATTGGACAAATATTTTGTTAGCTATTTTGAGGGTGGAATCATCTTTATCATAAACTATGGTGGATATATGATGTATGTTGAATTAGTTTATGATCATAATGTGTTTTCTCGTTCGCAATGTCAAAACTTGCATGAAATTCATTCTAGTTTTCTTATCCATATGTTGAGTTAGGTTTTCATGCTAGTCAATCTTTACATGAGTTGTCATTAGTTGACAATGGTAGTAATGATGCTTGTCCATCTGAGCAATTTTTATAGCATGAGGTGTTATCATATGATATTGATTTGAAAAGTTATTATCATCATGATAGGGTGAGATATGGGTTACATGCATATTTAGTCAAATCATTTGGATTAGCTAAAGCATTGCATACTTCTAGGAGGTTGTTGAATCGTACTTTTCATTTGTTCATGGGATTATTATCTGTGTTGATGATATTCCAGTTTGTGTCAATAATTTGGGAAATTCTTTAGCATGTGTTGAGTTTGTTTGTAATCATCGTCGATATTCTATTAAATTTTTAACTTGTGATTGTGACCTTTTTATTCTATTGGTGTTATTATATGATTTTTAATGTGTTAATGTCAATGGGAAAGGAAAGGTTGGTTATGATTTGAAGATTCAGGATGGGTTCATACTCATCGAGGAGAAAAGATTGATTTATTGTGCAAATCAATCCGAACAGTACATTATAAGTCTATATGGAAGTATTTTGATTTTAGTTTTAGTAGACTATATATGTGAATTTGAATTTCTTGGGTTTTCCATGATTGCACAAAAGATATATCTTGATTGGTTTTGTTTTGTGTTTAATTTAGAAAATCGAGTGTATGGACTTATGCGACGTGATGAGCTTCAAAAGTTGACATTTGACCCAAGATCATTGACGTGGTTATATTTGCAAATGATCGAGGTCATAAGATTCCCTTTTGAATTGAGAATTTTTCATTGGGTTTGTTTGCGAATGGCCAAGATCATCCGATTGATGTTTGATCTTAGGATTCGTCATCAGGAGGATCTACTATATGAGGAGTTCTATGTGTTAATATTTGATCCAAGAGGAGATAGAACTTTTCATATTCTTATTTGCATTGCATTCACGTTTATTTTATTAGATAGTAGATTAGTTTATATAGTTAGTATGTAGGAATTAATTGGTCAACAAATTGTCAATTCGGGAGAGAAGTCAGACATTGTTATGTTCTTGGCGGGAGTTGGAGTTTTAGATGATTCTTTTCATAATTAAGTTTACATCGTTGATATTGCTTGTATATGTTATTTGTGAGCTGAATTTTGGGATTATGATTCGTTTAATGCTACTGACTTAGTTTCGTTTTATGTGGGAACAGGGTTGTGGACAATTTATTTCCAAGAAGAGGGGATGACAGATTTAAGGACAAATCCTTTTCAAGAGGAGGGGAATGATAACAGACTGATCGGGTCAGAAATTTTTGATAATTGCTCAACTCAAGTTCCAATGGTTTAACAAATGACTTCAAGTAATTGGGCTAAAATATGTTCAAAGATACTTAATTTGGAGCTCAATTTAGGTGGGTCGTAAGTAGAGGATCAATTAAGTGATTTGGAATTGCTAGATACAATCTATTTAGTGAAACCAAATCAACGCAAGCCATGTCATCAAATTCGTGTTCATTTGTGTTACCTAATCTTTAACAAAGTTATATTTTAATTTAGGGAGGGATTACCAATTACACGATATCACAATGTTGCAATGCATATAACAAAGAACCACATTCGGGACGTAAAGACATCGAGGGGAAAGTTCTGAATAATCGACATGCCCAGTGCCAATTTATTGTTGGAGTTGGCACACCCCACGCCAGGGTTCCAGGAAGACTCTGGAGATACAGTACGCCATGCGCCGTTTATAGGCCAAGGCCGGCGCACCCCACGCCATGGCGACAGATTTTTGGCATGTTTTTCGAGACAACACGACTTTAACTATTTGACTAGATTTCTTTCCATGTTTTTAGGGGATCTTCCATATCTTTCATATTTCTATTGTATCTAGGAGTTATGTTAGGTAGGATTTTATTTGAATTCAGTTGTTAGCTAGGATTTCTATTTCCATTCAAATTCTTATTGTGATGCCCCAAAATCCGAGTCACTCATACCTAAGATTCAGTGCTCACGCTATAACATACACATCACATCTAACTACCCATTCAATATGAATTACATCATTCATACCATTTTTTAATACAAACATAACATTATCCCAGGTTTATCTAACCTTAATTTAAATACATACGCTTAGATACACAAAAGGTTTACATAATTAATTACACAAGATAACATAATTAAAAAGAACTTCAAATACCCTACTCGATCACCTTCTCTTTTCCTTTACTCTTCTTGGAATTTTTAGCTACCTCAGCTTTAGCTAAAATATTAAGTTTTAAGCAAGGGTGAGCAACTAGTTTGCTCCGCAAATTAAAGCATTCAATAAAGCATATAGAAGAGTCTAACTTTCTAGAATGCTAACAATATTCAAAAGAGTTTGAGGTAGCTGAATAATAAATCATTTTCAATATCAAGAATTTTCTTGTATTCCATGTTGAATAACATATCAAAAATAAAAAATGTTAAATTCTTTCAAGGATTCAACATTATCAATTTGATTATGAAGAATTAACAATGTTGTAATAATATTAAATAGGGTGGGATATTCCCAGATATTGAGTGATCACAAATGGATCAAGAACTACTAGAGGAATTATCAATTCATTTGCTGATTGAATACCTCAAGAGTATAAGTTAACCGTAAAGATTAAATCATACCCTTTTACAAGTACGTAAGGGTCTCAGCCTCATTATACCCGTGATTATGCATAATACTCAATAATAGCACACAAGGGTCGGATGCCCGACAATAAAGTTTCCCTTTTTATAAGGGTTGTTCATCTCAGTCTTACATCATGACTCCGCACCACAACAATAAGGTTTGGATTTCTTTTAAAGAAATGTTATGATTTCAACATATAATATTAATATTGATCTAGCCGAAATAAATAGCATCAATCTTTCAATAACAACTTAGTTCAAATAATAGAACAATTCATCAATTGTTAGTCTAGCCAAAACAATTAGCTGAGACATGGTTCATAAATAGTTCATAAATAAAAGAAGTTCAAATTTATTTCACAGTTCAAATAATAAAACAGGAAATCAATTTCACCATGTGCAAATAACAATAATCTTTATGGATGTGAATAATCGACAATAATTATCCACAAATCATGCTTTGAAAAATTAATAACTCAAGTTGAATTAGGAAACCTGCCTGATCGGTTAACTACTGTTATGCAATTTAATTAAACTTCATTTGAAATACATATTATGACAACCCGAGAATTTAGACAATTTATAAAATCTTTAAAGATCGAATAAAGGTTAAATAATAGACCTAGATAGAAAATACGTGTATAGATTTGACATTTTTGTGAAGGAATTTTAAGGATTTCAAAATTCTGTGAAAGATTTTGGTGGATTTAAAATCTTTTGGTGAAGATTACTAGGGTTAAGTGTATAGGTGTATATATTCTATGTGCATGGTTTTATGTGTACAGAATTATTGATAAGGATCAATTAATGGTCAGATAAGTTATTTCAATGATAAACCCTAATATTATATTAAGAACATCGACGTTCAGTTAGAAAAGGCTAACGATTAGCAAGAAACCCTAATACCAGCTCTGGAAACCTTAATTTCAGTTCTGGGAATCCAAAATCCTAATTCAGAATCTTAAAACCTAAATTGGGAATTCAAAGGCTTAAGTGTAATTAATTACAGACTTAATTAGGGTAAAACCTAACAAATTGGTTAAAAACCCTAATTTCTAAATTATAAGCCCTAATTGTTCAGTTAGAAACCTTAATGTAAATTAGGGAAACTTAATTGTTAATTTCACAATTTTAATGTTAATTAGAAAACCTTGATCCTAATTAGCAAGTTTAAATGTGATTAGGAAACCTTAATTTAATTAAGAAATCCTAATTATAAATTAGAAAGCTTAATTTTTCATTTTTAAAACCTAATTAGAAATCCTAGAATATTTTTTTAACCTTAGGGTTAAACCCCAAGGGTCAAACCCTAAGGGTTTCTCAAGTTACTATAATGACATTAAAAATGTGAGCAAAATGACCATAATGCCCTTTTTCAATTCTTAAATGCGTTGGAGCGTGAATCTTACCATATATGGGGTAGTTCGCCAACTATATATCTCACATGTGCCTTAAATCTCAGCAACCAGCCATTCATTCCAGCAAAATTCATTGAACCCAAGATTTGAAAGTCAAAAAGTAAGAAAAATCTCTTACTTTACTTAGCAAACTTGACCAATCCTATTCTCTCTCTATTTCAAAAAGGAGAGTGAAGGGGAGTGAGAAGTTAAGATAATATCACGTCTTAACTTTCCCATAATAGATTCAAGGATCAGAAGTTCAAAATCAAAGCATAAAGGTATAAACCCTAATTTTTGTAAATCTATGTGATCTATGTTTTTTGTTGTTGTTTATTATTTTAAGTTGTGTCTAAGGGTGTTATTTAGTAATCTGAGTTATTAAATCCTAGATCCATAACATCTAGAGGCACAAAAATTAAGTTTTCAAAACTGATCAGGAACCCTAAACTATGGCCCGACAGCCATATGTCAGGGCCCAAAGATCATTAGCCGTTAGTTGTTTGTTGTGTTTTAAGTTATAGACTTGTCGTATGTTGTAAAGGCTTTGATCTGAAACTTGAATCACGGTCAAATCTTGTATAGATTTCAAGTTATGGGTGGCCAAACCTCGTTGACCGACCATGACCAACTAGTTTCTAGGCAGCCTAGAAAGGGTCTCACAACACTTTTGAGACCCTAGATCTTGTTGTGGTTTAATAGTTTGGCCAAGTTGTTGGTTGGTCTTGTAGACTGACATGTAGGCTATACATCTAAGCCTTTAGATTACTAAAATCATAAATAGAAACAAAAATAATTAAGGTCAAAGTAGGGTTGATGAAATTGCCATATGAAGATTCTGGGTAACCCAAAAATCTTTAAAGGCAGTTTCCTGACCAGTACTTTGATCGGATCAAATCTTCATTTGGTGTTGCTGTTAAGTTGATATGATCTTATAGAATTGTACCCTGACATGTCTGTTACATGTATGAAGCTTTATAACATATTAAGCAAGCCTACACATCAAGGATTTAAGGGCTCAAAGGATTTAATTTTAAATTTGATTAGGAAACCTTAATTTAATTAAGAAATCCTAATTATAAATTAGAAAGCTTAATTTTTCATTTTTAAAACCTAATTGGAAATCCTAGAATATTTTTTTTAACCTTAGGGTTAAACCCTAGGGGTTTCTTAAGTTATTATATGGCCATTAAAAATATGAGCAAAATGACCATAATTCCCTTTTTCAATTCTTTAATGTGTTGGAGTGTGAATCTTGCCATATATAGGGTAATTCACCAACTATATATCTCACATGTGCCTTAAACTTAGCAACAAACCATTCATTCCAGCCAAATTCATTGAACCCAAGATTTAAAAGTCAAAAAGTAAGAAAATTTTCTTACTTTACTTAGCAAACTTGACCAAGCCTATTCTCTCTCTATATTTCGAAAATGAGAGTGAAAGGGAGTGAGAAGTCAAGACAATATCACGTCTAAGCTTTCCCATAACAGATTCAAGGATCAGAAGTTCAAAATCAAAGCATAAAGGTATAAACCCTAATTTTTATAAATCTATGTGATCTATGTTTTTTGTTGTTGTTTATTGTTTTAAGTTGTGTCTAAGGGTGTTATTTAATGATCTGGGTTATTACATCCTAGATCCATAACATCTAGAGGCACAAAAATTAAGTTTTCAAAACTGATCATGAACCCTAAACTAAGGCCTGACAGCCATATGTCAGGGCCCAAAGATCATTACATGTTAGTTGTTTGTTGTGTTTTAAGTTATAGACTTGTCGTATGTTGTAAGGGCTTTGATCTAGAACTTAAATCAAGTTCAAATCTTGTATAGATTTCAAGTTATGGGTGGCCAAACCTCGTTGACCGACCATGACCAACTGGTTTCTGGGCAGCCCAGAAATTCTCTCTCTCTCTCTCAAAGTGTTGGTTGATTTCAAAGAAATCAACTAACACTTCTCTTTTATAGATTTTCAAAACTAGGGGAAAATAGTCATTTCGCCCCTAAAGTTACTATTCCCACCTCCTTACTAAACCTCCTTAATATCCACGAACCTTCTCTTGGAAGCTTCGTGCCTCTGTCTTGCGGAATTCGTCCGACAGTTCAAAAACTGCGATTCTTACAGATTAACTTTTAAGCATTCTTCGGAACTTCAAAAAACTAAAAAAACACTTTTTGATTATAAGCATTTTCTTTCACGTTTTCCCCTAACGTAGTTAAACGAATGAAAAGTACATAACACTACTTTTTGTCATTTTTATTTCGTCCGATTTCGGCACGTTTTTCGAAAAAAAACTTTTATCGACTTACTTAACTTTTCACGATATATTATCATCAAATCTTTTGACGGAATGTGATTTCGACATACCGATCTCTCGAAAAGGCTTAGGTTATTCAAACCCTAATCGTTAGGGTTTCGTCAGGTGAATAATGTCTATTTCGTCTTTTTCCTTGGAAATATTTTTATTCCCAAAAATTTTTTATTTTTGTCTTGAAAATTCTTACTCGTTTAGTCCAGCTCGTAGCCAGAATCCTCCCGTTTTATAATCATCCTAGGTTCTAAAACGATTAATAAACACATAGCACAAAATATTATTAATAAAAATTCCTTTTATTAATAACTAATTCTTTAAATCTTAAATTCTGGACAATCCGATTTTTGGGGTTGTCACAGCGGCCATCAGGGAGGAGGCAACAAGCTTATGATCGGCGTACCGGCAACATCCAATTGACCAATTGCTAGAACATTTAACATGACTATCTAAGACGTAGTAGCTATGAAGGACGCGATGTCAAGTATTATCCCAATCAATAATATAAAAGCCTATATATTATTTAATTCGGGTGCAACATGTTCATTCGTGTCTGAAGAATTTGCTAGTCGATTAAGAATACCCCGAGAACGCTTAGAAAATCCGTTGAACATAGAGATTGCGAATAAGGAAGTAATTTCAGTAGAGTTCGTTTACTGAAACTGCTATGCAAACATTAGAGTTCGTGAACTAACCGTAGACTTAATTTCGATTAGATTGGGAGAATTTGATGTGATACTAGGAATGGATTGGTTATCTATCCATACTACGATAATCGATTGTCAAAATAAAAGTGTGAACCTTCAGACTCCAAATTGGTCTAAGGTAGTGTTTTATGGAAGCTCATCGCTTAAGCAATCGTGTTGCCTTGTGATAATGCAGGCCAAGAAATTATTAAAGAAAGGATGTATAGGTTATTTAGCCTATATAGTGGATACTCAGGAGAAGGGAGTAAAAATTAAAAATATATCGGTAATCAGAGATTTTCAAGACGTATTTCTAGATGATCTTCCTGGTCTTCCACCAGACAGAAATCGAATTCATCATAGACTTAGCACCGGGAACTGCACCAATTTTGAAAGCCCCATATCTTATAGCATCGATAGAAATGAAGGAATTGATTTCAAGAGTTGCTAGATAAGGGTTACATTCGATTGAGTGTGTCTCCTTTGGGAGCACCAATGTTGTTTGTAAAGAAGAAGGATGGATCGATGAGGCTCTGTATCGACTATCGAGAGTTGAACCGAGTAACAATTAAGAATAGCTATTCGTTACCAAGGATAGATGACCTTTTCGATCAACTGAAGGGAGTGAAGTATTTTTCTAAGATAGATTTATGAATAGGATATCACCAATTGAAGGTACGAGAGGAGGAAATACCAAAAACGGTGTTCCGAACATGCTATAGACATTTCAAATTTCTAGTGATGTCATTCGGGTTGACAAATGCTCCGGCAACATTTATCGACTTAATGAACCTAGTCTTCAAACCATACTTAGATAAGTTCGTAGTAGTATTTATCGACGACATTTTGATTTATTCGAAAACCAAACAAGACCACGCCGAACATCTGAAGATGGTATTAAAATCATTGAGAAGGGAGAAGATGTACGTGAAGTTTTCAAAATGCAAATTTTGGATGAAGAAGGTCCAATTCTTAGGGCACGTAATCGACAAGAGCGGAATTTCAGTAGATCCTACAAGAGTGGAGGCGGTAAGCAACTGGGAACAACCAATGATGCCAACAAAAGTAAGAAGTTTCTTAGGGTTAGTTGGGTACTATTGAAGATTTATCCAAGATTTTTCCAAGATAGTGACCCCGTTAACCAATCTAACGAGGAAGGCAGTGAAGTTTGTTTGGACGGAGAAATGCTAAGAGAGTTTCCAAGAGTTGAAGAAGAAATTGAGTGAGGCACCTGTATTATCATTACCAGATGATATGGGAGGATTTATGGTGTAGAATGATGCATCGCAGAAGGGACTTGGATGTGTGCTAATGCAACATTTCAAGGTCATTGCGTATGTGTCATGACAATTGAAGGATTATGAAAAATGATACCCTACTCATAACTTGGAGTTAGCGGTAGTAGTTTTTACGTTAAAGATTTGGAGACACTATTTATACGGAGAAAAATGTGAGATATACACAGACCACAAGAGTCTGAAATATATCTTCACACAGAAGGAGTTGAATATGCGACAAAGGAGGTGGTTAGAATTAATCAAGGACTATGACTGCGAGATTCTTTATCACCCAGGAAAGGCTAACGTAGTAGCAAATGCCTTAAGTAGAAAGGGAAGGGAGAAAATGTTCAAGTTGATAACTCAAGAGGAGTTAATAAGAGAAATGGAGAAATTGGAAATAGAAGTGAAGGAACCAGGAAAATCGAAGGGAAAATTATTTGTGATAGAAGCTCGTTCAACATTATTGGATACAGTAATGGAATCGCAAGAGAAAGATAAAGAATACGAAAAGATAAGAAAAAGAATAGTAGAAAATGAAAAAGAAAAGTTCAAGATGGATAAGGATGGTATATTGAGATTTGAGGGTCGAGTATGGGTGCTAGCTGTAACCGAGCCGAGAGAAGAAATAATGCACGAAGCACACAATACGTTGTATTCTATTCATCTATGAGGCACGAAGATGTATCGAGATATTCAACAACACTTTTGGTGGCCCAATCTAAAACGAGAAGTTGCAGAGTGCATCAATAGATGTCTTACTTGTCAACGAGTCAAAGTAGAGCACTAGCGACTGAGTGGTCTATTTCAAGCATTAGAGATACTAGAATGGAAATGGGAGCACATTACGATGGACTTCATGGTAGGACTTCTTGTCACGCAAAAAGGTTATGATGCCATTTGAGTTATCATATATCGACTAACAAAGACGGCCCATTTTATACCAATAAAGATTCATTTCAATTTGAATTAATTAGCGAAGTTGTACGTAAAGGAAATCATTTCATGACATAGAGTTCCGATATCGATTATCTCTGATCGAGATCCGCTCTTCACGTCAAATTTTGGAAAAGCTTACAAGGGAGAATGGGGACACAATTAAGATTGAGTACCGCTTATCATCCACAAACGGATGGGCAGAGTGAGCGAATCATACAAACGTTAGAAGACATGTTTAGAGCTTGCGTGATGGACTTCAAGGGGAGCTAGGATGACCACTTGCCCTTAGTTGAATTCGCATACAATAATAGTTATCATTCGAGTATCGGCATGCCGTTGTATAAAGCTCTTTACGGGAGAAAGTGCAGAACACAATTATGTTAGAACGAAGTCAGAGAACGAAGGATATTAAGACCGAAATTAGTTTAACAAATAACCGACGTTGTGACAATGATAAGAGCCAGACTAGTAGCTGCACAAGATCGTCAAAAGAAATACACAAATTTGCATAATCAAGACCGTGACTTTGAAGTCGAAAGTTACGTGTTTTTGAAAGTATCTCCTTGGAAAAGGAAGATAAGATTCGGTAAGAAAGGGAAACTGAGTCCAAGATTCTTAGGACCATTCGAACTGTTGAAGAGAGTAGGCAAGGGTGTGTACCAAGTAGCCTTACCACCCGAGTTGGAACACATTCACAATGTGTTTCACATTTTCGTGTTGCGTCCGTACAAGCCTGACTATAAGCATGTAATATCCTATGAGCCTATTCAAGTAAAGAAGAATTTGACTTATGAGGAAATTCCTGTCCAAGTAATAGATAGGAAAGAGCAAACTTTGAGAAATAAAACTATATCTTCTATAAAAGTAATTTGGCGAAACCATAACGCCGAGGAGGTTACGTGGGAATTAGAGGAAAAAATGAGGAGGGAATATCCCCATCTATTTATGCAACCTTGTACCAATTTTGAGGACGAAATTTTTATAAGGGGGGGGAGGATGTAATACTCGAGAATTTCTGAATATTATTAATAAAAGTCGAGTATTTATTTGAGTATAATTAAATATTGTTGTGGCATGAGTTATAAAAACTCTATTCAACTAAGTTAAGTGTTGAGAAATATATGACAGTAAGGTAATGTGATAATATTGGTGAAGATCTTAACGTCAAGCGTATCAGAATTTCCTAGTGTGGCATAATGAAGGACCAAGAGATTCACCAAGTGAATTAAGAGAGAAACGGTTTAATAAGAGGAAGATTAATTATGTGTAATTGTATATAATGGAATGATTAAGTAACTCCATACATTAAAAATGAATAGGATGTTTAATTTATAGTATGATCAATTTGGGATTTAATTCATGTTATGTGAAACTGGAATGGTGGTAGAGGTTGGAACTGGCATGTAGCTAAACCAATTTAGCAATCGTTGTGGGACCCATGCCAAAGCGCTTCTTCCTCCTAAAGATAAATCAAGCAAATTGTATTTAGTGGCCAAAATTTGAAAGTTGATTATTATTGTGGATAGTGTATGGAACATTATTGTAATGTGTGACATTATTGAAAGCATATGATAAGAGTAAATTTAAGGGTATGAAGTACTAAGTAGCACAATAAAATCATGTGTGATAGTTTAATACAGAAAGAATTAATTGATTGTGCATCTCAGAAATTCGAAGAGAAATTGAATGTTAGAAAAACGGACATTTAATCTTGAATATGGTTATTATATTGAAGTATGTGTAGTAATAATATTTATGGAGAATACCCGGTTAATAATACCTAACTGCATTATTTTATCTGCATTAAATATTAAATTATGTAAACCCAATGTACATGAATTATATGATATGGGTATATATATAATCCCTAATTTTTCTGTATATAGTAACATTAATACACTAAAATCACATGAGGGAACCAAAAGGGAATTAAATTAACTACTTCTGAAACCAAATGTTGAGGATTAAAATACTTGTCCCAATTTAGTTGCCCAAACAGTAACCTATATCTCCTTTACGTGAACTGCCAAGCTTGGAACAGTGGCTAGCTAGGGGAGGTGGTGATGGCTATGAAAATGGCTGAGGGAGAGTGGTTAGCTAACTCCTCCTAAACCACTGTCTTCTTCTTCTCAAACCTTAGTGTAAAGTAATTAACTGGTCTTGTATTCTTCTATAAAAGGCAGCTATCTTCTTCACTCTTTTTGTTGTTGTGAATTGTCTGTTGAATTCTAAAATTGAGAGTGTGAGTTGTTTGTTTTTTAAGATGGAGTCTAGAATTTCAAATGGAAGAAACTAAGCTTCTTAGAAGGTAAATTCTTGTTTTAAGTTCTTAATTCCAAACTTGGCATATCATAGAAATTCTACTCTTTTCTCTTAAACTTGATTTGGAAATTGTTACCAAGGTGTTTATGAAGTTTATATTCATGTATGGAACCTCAGAGAATAGGTTTAAGCATGTTAGAATGAAGAAAAATTGATAATTGTTTGATCTTTACTGAAGCAGAGACTTATCTCGAACTAATTCAGTAGAAGCGCAATTGCGCTACCCCTCAGTAGATTCAATGCTACAAGAACTACGTCGTGCACCAGTCCTGAGTTTTGACTTCTGATGTTATATGATAGTTCTATTGTGACACCCCTAAATTCGGGTACTTTATACCTCAAATCTGGTACATCATTTCTATAACTATTGCGAAAGATATAAACATAAATTGTTTATATATTAAACTTTTACATATCATTCCCAAGGTCTACAACCTTAACTAAATACATACCTTCAATATCTAAAAAAGGTTACAATGTTATTTTCGTCAGAAAATTTAATAGATCTAATTGCACCCTAATTTAATCTAGCACTTTGTCTTTGCTTCTGTCTTTACTCGAGCTTTCATCTTAATCTAAAAAATTTTATCATGATATAGCAAGGGTGAGCAACAAATTTGCCCAGCAAGTTTTAAATACAATGAAGATATATCATGATTGAAAGGAATGAATAAGCTTTCAAGTTTTCAATAATATAATAATTGTGAAATAACATGAATCAAGTTTCAATAATTGCATTACTGAATCAATAATGTTTGAAGATCAACAATGACCATGAACAATTTAACTGAACCTTATGGTAATGAAGGTTATCAGCCTTTCATACCTGATGAACATATGCAACATGCACTAAGTGCGAATCAATAATCAGTATAGAATTGAATAATCAACAATAATTATTCACTAACATGCTTTGAACATACAACTCAAGTTTGAGTTAGGGAAACTTGCATGTACTACTGATTACCGCTAAGCAATCTAATTTAATCTCTCATGAAAGACCTATTAATTATAAGATTGATCTTTCAATTAGTATAACGTACCTGGTAGCTAAATTATCTAACACTTAATCACAAAAATGAAATATTAGATAACAGCTTAACACATCAGTTTTATTATCATCCTTTGATAATTCTTTAATCACTATATCATATACATTATGATTTAACATTTAATCTTATATATTATAAGTTCTTCTTTAACATCTAATAAGTCAAATACTAATCCAGCAACCTAGATTCGCAATCCAGCAAACCAGATTGCAATCCAGCAAACTGGATTCCAAATCCAGCAACCTGGATTCCAAATCCAGCAACCTGGATTCAACTGATTTCCAATCCAACAAGCCTGGATTCACCAATCTTTCAATCCAGCAAATTGGATTCATAACCCTTCAATCCAGCAAGCCTGGATTCATAAATCTTTCAATCCAGCAAGCCTGGATTCTAAATCCTTCAATCCAGCAAGCTAGATTCAACTATTTTTCAATCCACCAAGATGGATTCAATATCTCCTTTAACGAAAACACCAAATCAGCGTATTATTTTTCTATCTTTTGGCCAAGCTTATATACATGTATTTCATACACAAAAAGTATTTTTCCTTAATTTTTGAACTTCTTTTAGTATTTTTTTCAAAAATCATTTTTAGTGTGTGGCTTAAGAAATTAGCCTCATCATGCTCAACTTGAGAAATTCACATCTCTTGGCATAATCTTATACATGTTAACATGACCCTCCGGTTTAAATTTGTGGCCATCGGAGTTATAGAACTCCGGTTATAGCCGTTTTTATCGAAAAATCCTTAAAATTGAAATGACCATAACTTGGTCGTTATAAGTCGGAATGAGCTCATTTTTGGACAGGAGGTACTTTATACCATATATTTTTATGTCCCAAAAGGCATGAATTTATTTCACGAATTAAGTGGCTGAAATGCCCTTTTAAATTCTGGAGCAGTAGCTTTTTGGCGTTTATCACTTTTTCGTGCTTTGTTAAAAATATTTCATACGGAAATCTACATATTCTTTTTCAGTGATTCCACTTGGAGATGTTAGAAAACTTATCATACTATCCTCCCAAATTTTTCAGAATTTTTGAATGTCCAAAAAATGATAAACTGCCCTTACCCTTGACTATCCAAAAACAGTTTACTTTCCTTTCAAAAGTCAAAACTGTTTTAGCTAAAATAGTCTCTATGGATTGTGTACTCAATATTTTTGAGTGCTACAACTTGGGTTAACTAGTAAACAAATATATCTAGCACCCCTCTTTGACGGATCGTAAAAAGAAGGTGCAGATCAAAAACGGTGGAAATCCAAAGTACATACAAATTTTATGGTTTATAAACTAGAAAATTACTTTTTCTTTACTTTTGATTTCCAAACAAATTAACACCCAATATGGGCATATCTAAACAATAAACACTCATTAACATGTATATTCATGGTGTTTAAGTTTAGAAACATAGATTCAAGGTTTTGATTTACAATAATCAAAAATACATAACAAAAGGTATTTATACCTTTGATCTTCATGCTCTCCTTCTTCTTCTTCTTCTATGGATGAACCTTCTCTCCCCTCTTCTCTCTTCTTCCTTCCATGGTTGTCGAAGCCTCTCTTCTCTCACACTCTCTCTCTCTCTCTCTTTCTCTCTCTCTCTATCTTTAGTTCTTGTTAGAATAATAAAAGAGATGAAAGAGAAAAATAAGATAGATTTTTATTAGATATGGATATATATCAATTATCTATACCCACTCTCCTTTTTCTCCTCATGTTTCATCCGGCCATGTGGCCCTTAATTCCTCGACCACATTCTCTCTTTCTCTCACACTTAATCATGTGGATGATAACAAGCAAAGTGGTTCCTTTATTAATGTGACACCTAGCCTAATTAGATAAAATATATTTGGAACATGTGGTGTTTAAAATTGATAATGTGTAACCACCATTTCCTCTCCTTTTCTTCCTACAATAATCCGACCAAGTGGCCTTATTCTTGCCCTTATTCTTGCCCAAGTCTTGCTTTCTTTTACATGTAATATCTAGTGTACCAAAAGTCTAAAGTGCCCCTCTACAATTGGGTATTAAAGTTTGGAATCTAAATTACTTCTTTGGGCTATGGAAAATTATCATTGTCCAACACTTTTAATTCTATCCTTTCCTAATTATTTAATTAGGGTTTTCATTTCCTCAATAATAATTTAATTCCTTACCTACATGCCCTTAATTTCTTAACCCAATTAGACTTGCTATAATTAGGTTATAAAATTAATTAATTAAGATGTATAAAATAAATCTCTTAAAATTAGTCTATATTTTAAATATCAGTATTCCCCTCATACCATAACCCTTAAGTTATTCAATTCTTCATTCCTAATATATAATTAGGATTACCTTAGTTTCTTTTATTTGTTTATATAATAAAAAATATAAACAATCACATAATATTCATATTCACTTACTCACATAATAATTAAATAAATTGTGACATTGTGACACCCCCAAATCCAGGTACTTCATTCCCACGGGATTTGGTATTCACTTGATCAAACATTCATATCTAACTACCCAATCATAATAAAACTGAATAAATAAAAACCTTCCCCATTAAAGGGTTACATAATAAAAATCTCCCAGGTTGTCTAACCTTTAAATACAATCATTCAAATGCGGAATTAAAATTGTTACATAACATCATTATTAAGAAGTCTAAGATCGTCACAATAAATAAAAGTACAAATCAGCATCACTTGTACAATGTTCCTTTTCCTTTACTAGTCGAAGGTTCATCTACCTTCTCCTCTTTAGCTGCAATGAGTTTATAAACATGCAAGAGTGAGCAAAAGAATTGCTCACTGGATATAATAGAGAATCAACAGGAGTATAACAATAATAACTGCCAATAATAGGCTCATCAAAAGTGAATAGTACTCTATCAATAATAATCAGAAACTGAAATCCCAAAATATGGAAAATATACATCACTGAGGGTCGCAAGACCACGAACTACGTCCACAGTTGCAAGTAATCTTTCAACTCCAACTTTAACAGTCATAAGACTATAAGGACATGTACTTAGGGGGATCAGCCCTTCGTACAATGTATTGTGCACAAACATTTTAACGCTACGCTTAAGTTAACCCCTAATCATAATAATAGGGTTGTTCATTTCAGCATTTAGAGTACAAGTCCGCACCAAAGGAAGTTTGGTTTGGATAAGCTTTCAAGGTAATTTGGAATTCAACGAACATCAACTAAGGATTAGTTGAATAAAACCAATAACATTATACTATAGAATAATCGTGATTGAATCAATCATAGTAAACTAAAGTCATGCTTTAGGAATAATCTAAGAGCATACAATTTGAATAACTATAACACCTTGCTTGAACAATACTAAGCCAAGTTTAATTAGAATTGAATACTAAGCATGCATAGCAAGTTGATCGGTAAAAATGTTCAACATTAGAATATATAAATTTTGCATGCTAAACCACAAGTTAAATACAAGAATAGCTTGCTCAAGAATAACTTACATCATTATATCATAATCGAATTGAAAACAGTAGTTTGATTAACAAGATAATAGATTAGAAAACTTGCTCAATGTAAAAAGAAAGTTTAGAAAACTTGCTCAAAGAAAATTTAAGCGCTTATACAATTATAAAAGTAGAGTTAGAGAACTTGCCTTGTTCGTAGATTAAACCGAACAATACGAATCACAATATCCTATAAACATATGTCATCATGACATAGTTAGCCATTACCATTTTACAACCATAACTAAGTACGTTCATCATTTAAAAATTGGATTTTTAATCACATAATCAAGTTATAATACAAGTTATTCCTTAATAACATAATTATTCATAGTATAGAAATACTAAAATCAATATTTTACAGTCCTACTATCATCACATAACTTTTCTTAAAATTTCGTGTACAAAAAGTACACCTGTCGGACTATTCCTTTAACTCATGTGCAACGCCACGATTTACATTGTGGGTGTATTTGAGGCATGAGCATGAGTATGCTTGCTACAAGAACAAAGTTACAAGGTCATCATACGGTATGGTGCTTAAATATTTAAATTTCGAAACTAACATCTTTGAAACATTGAAAGCTGAAACAGCATTTCTTTGATCGACAACTTTAATAAAGACGAGAAAAAAGCCAATTTTGGCCTACAAGCTCAATTCTAACAAACTGATTCACATACAATTCATACAAAAACTTCATGTAAACATAATTCAAGAATTCCTAACATGTTTCTACCCATACAACAACATAAACAACAAAATTAATACACCCAAATTCACTATTTTTGGCTAAAACTCACTTTTTAATATTTTTGATGAAAACAAACACTGAAATTTTGTTTTACAACCAAAACCCTTAATTCCAAGCATTTTATCAAAGTATATACATACTCTAACAAACTGAATAGCCAATTTATCAATAAAATAACTAAACAACCCATAATTTCTATTTTAACTAAACCATATCTAATCACAAAAACTCTCTGTAAAAAAATTTTCTTCACAAATTACATAATATCAATTCATTGACTATAACTTATGAAAATCGTTTTAACATCACTAGTATGTCATATAAAACCACATAACAACAAAAATTCATGCTTACACAAAGATTCTACAGAAAATTTGAGAAGAGAAAAACTAAACTTTTAAAACTAAAACGAATAGAACAATACCTTGAAGAAGATGATATGGCTATTCCTTTCTACTCTCAAGCCTCTCCTTCTCCAATCTCTAGCCTTTCTTTCTCTCTTCTTTTCTTCTCCTCTGAGTTTTCTTTCTTCTTTCTAACCTCTCTCCTCTATTCTTACGTCTTAACAAATAACGTATATAGATATAATATATATTAATTATATAATATAAATATAAACATAACTGATATCAGTTATTTGAGTTTTGAAATCAAAAGCCATAAGGCTTATTTGGTTACTCACTAAAAAAAATAACCCATTAACCTTACACCTTGTTTGGTAAAACTCAAATAGATTAAAGACTTAATAGGCCTTAGGCCTTGTTTGGCAAAAACTGAATTAAAACTCCTTTAAGTTATTTTAATAACTCCTTTATAAAAGGTTATTTGTCACACTTTACTAAATTAAAATAATCTTAATAACAATTTATTAAATTACTACCTCACATAAATCAATACCACAAAATTATAATTTTCTATATAATTATAACTTTATTTAACACATCCTTTTTAATTACAAATTCCAATAAAAATAATAGTAATTCAATTAATCAAAACTCTAACTTAATAATTAAATTAAATTAGCAAATAATCAATTTCCTTAATTATTTATTTAACAAATAGTTAACCAAATTGAATCAAATTTGAACAATTATTTATTTAACAATAAACACATCCATTACATACTTAAATAATTCAATAAATTATTTATTATAACAATTAAAATTTCGGAATGTTACATACATGCTCCACAATTCTCTTAGATTAGGACACTAGTATATATTTAATTACTAGGACCACTAAATAAAAATAATCATTTAGGTCATTTAATTCTCTCAGGATTATATGTAAATAACTTATTTAAGTTATACAATTTATATTGTATAATTAAATTTAATTTCTCCTCTCTCCATAAATTGTTTTCAAATAATTTATTTATATATTAAATATATAATTTAATATATTCAATCGAGTTATTCAAATATGAATTTAATTTACTAACTAGTTGATACCAATATACATATTTACATATTGGATCTCATATCATATTATTACTTTACATCCTTTGGTATATATTAAATATTATACCATTATCCATATAACATAATACCATATATCCAATTATTTTCTTTACTTTTTATAAATTGTCTTCACAATTTATTTAATCAAGTAAATATATTAATATATTCACCACATTAAATACATGCATACATTACACTCAATAAGGTAATATATAATTTCTTAAATAAAATAGTGGTTATACATGAAGTATATTTAATGCCACTAATTTACTACATTAAAATAATTTAATATTATAAATTATTTTAATTTTACCCATCTAATTTTCTTTAATAATTTACTCCTACACCTTACTTAAATATAATAAATATATAATTCTAATATATTTATTATACACAATATCACATATTGCATGGCACATAATCCTTTGTGTACTACAATATCACATAACATATCATCTAATAAGAATTTTCTTTATTAAATTCTTATTTTAAAAATTACCCAAAAATTTGGGTTATTACATCTATCTTGCTAAAACAACTTAGACATGCATGAAAATAGACCGGACTTATGACCTTAAGTTCCTTTGGATAACATGATTACCTTAACTTGCTTTAGTATGTGTTTGCTAAAGAAGACTTTGAGCTTTAGAAATAGACCTTGATGAAACTTATTTACTTTAAGTTCTGATTTTTGTGAGCATGGACATATGATCTAACTACACGAGGTGTGATTCAAAGTGATATGCGTGTACTATGATATACTTTTGCTTGGGTTAAAATAACTTTTAAAAGAAAACTTGGATGTGTTGTAAACTAATATTAGGAACATGATGTTGTGTACTATCTGAATTTAAAGCATGTATGACTAATGCCCCTATGTGACCACACATAACACATACGTACGTCCATTTTGGTTAGACACAATGAAAGTTAGTCAAGCATTAGTTAGAGATGTTTTAAAGAAATAAATGATGCTAGTCATGCGTATACGATGAAAACCTTGGTGAGCATGCATATTAACTTATTTCATGACTACTTTATATGGATATATGGTAAACATAGTAGTCCTTATGATTACATGAATGTAATTGGCCTTAACTTATTGGAAATCTCAAACTAGAACCATACATTTCAAGGATGAACGTAGGATAACCTTAAGAGCATGCAAGAATCTTTAATAGGTATCTAAGTATATGTTAAATGCATGCTAAAGAATGGGACAAAACCAAGAAGTGCAAAGCTCAACTCTGGTCAGGCCAGGAGACAGCGCAGTTGTAAAATCCCAAATTTTACGAATAAAGATTTAAATTTCACGAATTTTTTTTAAAATATTATGGATTGTGGGTAATATTTATAAATTTTGCAAAGTATGCAAGTTGTTATATTATATTCGATTGGTTGAGAAATATTTTTTTTGTCGGGGAATATCTGTACGACGGCACAATCATTGGTGGACCCCACAACGGAATTATTTTCGGATTGAGAAAATGACAAAAATATTTTTATGAAAATAACGGTGGAAGTTTTACCGTTATTACTATTGAACTACTCGGTAGTAAAGGTATAGTAATACGCGTGGTTGCATAGTAGCACACGGTATTGATTATTGATGCTTACGTGAGAAGTCACTCAGTTTTGTTCAATTATTGCTTCAGTAATTGCTGCATAGTATCTCACGTTAATTGATTCAATTATTATCGATATTTTATATATTATTAAATCAATAATTGAGATGACAAAGTTGTTAATATTATTATTTATAATATTAACGATGTCTAGAAGTTCTACCAAGGAGAGGTTTGATCACCTAATGCGGCTATGATAGGAGAAATCCTTATTGGAAAGCCCTCTTTCACAGGAGCGACCGTCAATTAATAGTGTGAATTATAATAATTATGATGAAGTTTGTTTTATTAGTATTATTAATGTAATAAAGCAGAAAAGTTTTTTATATAAAATAGAATACTTTTATAAAAGTTATTTGTTTTATTAAGCAATAATTAGAATATATTATATTTTATTATGCATAGTATTTGCATATAAGTTACTGCATAGTATTTGTATAGTAAAAAATTTTTTATATAAAAATGAATACTTTTATAAAGTTATTCGTTTTATTAGATTATAAATAGAATATATTATATTTTATTTAAAAAAATTAATTTATTAGAATATTTTATTAAATCAATCTGTAATCATCCAGTTTAAAAGTGAATCAATCTGGACCGTTCATGAATTAGTTATTATTCAATCCATTCTTCTATAAATAGAAGCTCATTCCTTCATTATTTCTTATGAATTCACTGAAACTCTAGAGAGAGCGTAAGAGAATTCTTCTTCTATAATCTTGGCGTATTTCTTTAGAGTTTAAGAAAGCTTTGAGCGTAGTGCAAGTTTTCTTCAAGTATATGCACCACGCATACCCGCCGTCGAGTACTCTTCTTTATAAGGTAAGGGATATTATTTCTTTCGTATTCATAAAGAGAACTTCTGTTATTCCATTCTTTATTTTTTTGGAATAACCTGTATACGGGGACTACCCTATACTTATTGAAATTCTTCTGTTATTCCATTCCTTATTATTACATTGGAATAACTCAGATATGCAAAAGTAATCGCATACATGGTAAAATTTTTACATTATTCCATTCTTTATTATTATGTTGGAATAACTTTTATATGTCAAGCAATCGCATACATGGTAAAATTCTTCTATTATTCCATTCTTTATTATTACTCGAATATATCACATGCATGCGCTTACGCATGACACGGTTCCATTATTTATTATTCTTTTGGAATAACTTCATGCATGCGATCTATCGCACGCGTATGGTGAATTTCGTTGTTATTCCATTATTTATTATTCTGCCGGAATATCACATGCGTGCGTTCGCATGACCTGATTCCGTTATTTATTATTCTGTTGGAACATCCTATCGGTGCGAATTTACTTTGACTGGTTCCGTTATTTATTATTCTGTTGGAATATCATGTCTGTGCATTTACGTATGACCTGGTTCCATTGTTTATTATTCTGTTAAAATAACATGTATGTGCGATTTATAGCATGCCTGGTGATTTCTTTTGTTATTCCATTCTTTATTATACTCAGTTGGTTAAAGTTTTGACTTCTATACTCCATGAAATTAGTGGAATATCCTTGATATTTGCGCTTCATTCAGTATCTTTTTATGGAAATATTCTTCTGAGCATTCTTGAATTTTACTTTACAAAGAAGTATCATGTTGACAATTTGGACGTTATTAGTTCCTGGATAAATTAATTCTTGAACTTGTTTTATTGAATTCGTAAATCATTGTCATCATCCTCATGTTTGTATTATGTTGAAAGTCATCGTGGCATGTAGTGCATAGATGGACTTGGTATGATTATGACCGAGGATTATTCGGTATAATCATGCTTAGTAATATTACAAATGATGTGGAAAAAGTCCTCATTGGCCCGTAGTGCATTGATGGACAGTTTTTGGTATGATTATGGCTACGGATTCTCTTCGGCCAAGGGTGCAAAGAAGAATTGTTTTATGGCATGATCGTGACCGTTGATGAATACACGAATATCCTTGGCCCGTAGTGCATGGATAATTTGTGGTCGTGATACTAATGAATATCCTTGGCCGTAGTGCAGGAATGATGTAGATTATTTATTAAGCTGAGTCTCAGCGATAAAAGTGATGAAAAACCTTTTTAAATCATAAAAGATAGTAGATTTTATTCTCTACTTGACTCTTTTAATGGATTGCTTGTTGCGATGCAGTTAAACTTCATGTCTATTGTATTTTATCAGTTTAACATTGTTGAAGACTAATGATAATTTATTTTGCATTATCTTAGTCATAATATTTCTTATAGGGCTAGTTAAGCTCACCCTTTACTTCATTGTTCTCTTCAGGAAATGAGAATATAGCTGGGACGAGTCGGGGAATGGAGTGACGGTCCAGATAATAGCATTAGTAGTCCTCACTATTCTATGAAATAGTGTGATAATAAATGTAATAAGATTGAATTTGAGTTTGGATATTGTCTAAATGACAATATTCGTGTTAAAACTCTCAGATTATGTTTTGTCGTATTTTGAGTTTGAATATTGTCTAGAAGACAATATTTGTATTAAAACTCACAGCTCATGTTGTATAATTAAGTTGTATTTGAATTCTGTAACATGTATTTGGCGACTCAAGATGGGTGATGTATACCTATTTTTGGGGCGTCACAGTTGGTATCAAAGCTTAGGGATATGATCCTCGGCCGAGATGTGAGACAAGAACTAGGAGGGAGAGACGGGAATTTCTTCGCTAGTATGACCTACCTAAGTTTATTTGGTATTTAATTGGTCGGTCAGGGAAAATATGTAATATGTTAATTAACCCTTGTTTTGTGGCAGTATTTGAAAATGACATCCGAGAATGTTGAGAATAGCAATGGAGCACAGGAGACCGTTGAGTCTCCAAATATCAATAATCAGGATAATGTGCATCAGGAAGGCGACAATCCTCAGGCAAACAACAACACTAACCAAATGATGAACGATTGAATGTTCAGAGGCTTTATGCAATTCAAGCAACAACAGGTAAGAGAGACTCCTGTACAAAATATAGGTGGAAATAATGGCAACCCACGGTCGGTCACCGCTAAGCAGTTCAAGGAGCTGGGACCACCGAAGTTTTTGGGAAAGCCAAAACCACTTAAGGCGGAGATGTGGTTAAAGCAGATCACCAAGATATTTGATGTCTTGGGATGCTCAGAGGAGCAAAAGGTTCCATTTTCCACCTTTATGTTGCGTGAAGAGGCAGATTACGGTGGGAATCTGTAAAACGTACCCAAACTAACACACTCAAGATATCTTAGGAGAAGTTCCAAGAGCTTTTCAACGACAAGTACTTTCCCGAAAGTATTCGCCACATAAAGGAGGTGGAGTTCATCAAGCTGGAGCAAAACAATATGACAGTGTCGCAGTACGAGGCTAAGTTTGCCGAGTTATCTCGGTTTGCATCCCATTTTGTCGATAATGAGGAGCGAATGACGCGATTGTTTCTAAGAGGTTTAAAACCTAATATACGTTAATACCTCATTTCTCACAAACTTTGTTTATATTCAGATGTTGTGAATAGGGCTCAGTTATTGGAGCACGATAATAAGTCAACACAACCAAAAGGCAATGACCAACAACACGATAATAATCGTACCGGTGGCAACGTTCATCAGAACAATGATAACCATCGTGTGGGAAATTATCATGCCATAAATGGTAACCACTTCGGTGGTAATCGTGGCCAAGATAATAGAAGTGGAAATTTCAAGAAGAGAAGGTTCAATAATGATGGAAAGACAACAGCACCAGTACCCGTTTCAAAGGAAGAAGAACGACCATCGGTCGTATGTTTCAAATGCGTACAAGAGGGACACATCCATCCAAACTGTACGCAGCAATCCAAAGTATGTTTGAATTGCGGAAGAGAAGGTCACCTAGCTCGATTTTGTCATATGGTGAAGTCAAGTCCAGCTGGGATGGTGATGCCAAAGGATGTCCCAGACAAGCCAAAGTCGGTAGTTTAAGAGAGAGTGTTTTTTTTTCGTGACGAGGAACCTGAATAAAATTATCACAGGTAAGTTAATTATAAACTCTTGCGAAGTCTATACCATGTTAGATACCGATTCTACTCACTCCTTCATTTCACCTAGTTGTGTTCAATGTTTGAATTTAACTCCGGAGAAGTTAGACTTTGATTTATCTGTTGAAACTCGGTTGGGAGAAACCTTTGTTACCTCCACTATTTATAAATCTTGTTTAATTCAAATCGACACTTTCATGTTACCTGTCGATCTTATCTCTTTGAAAATACTTGCCTTTTTTTTTGAATCGATTGGTTAACTACTCATCATGCTTTTCGTAAGGTTGTTAGCTTTTATATTCCTAACCAACCTGTTATGAGAATTCAAGAAACCAAACCACTAAAGTCAATCACTATTATATCAAACCATAAGTAAAGAGCCCCGATCCTTTCGTTGTTGACTTCCTTGTGTGGAATGCACCGAAGCCAGACTATCCGTAGGGGACGTCGTGAATAACGTGGCAAGTTGATAGGTATCAATGTGACGTGCTATCCAAGTCTTGGATGAGGGTCACAGTTTTGAATGATATTTCTATCGTTAATAAATTTCTTGACGTATTTCTGAAGACTTCTTGGCCTACCCCAGAGCGTGAAATCGAATTTTGTACTGACCCCAGTACACAAAACCCCATTTCTAAAACCCTTAAATATTTCTTCAACTAAAATGAACGTAACATGCGCCAAAGATGTTGACTCGAGCTGTTGAAGATTACGATCGTACCATTCAGTACCATAGTGGAAAAACGAACATGGTAGTTGACGCGTTGAGTAGAAGATCGTATAAGTTTATGAGTGTGAATACATGAACCTACGTGAAGATAACGAATATACGAGTAGAATCGACTTTAATCGATAAAGTTAAAGCCGCTCAAACTACACACCCGAAGCTGATGAATGTGAAAAAAAATGAAGGTTCAAGAGGGCGTTATTCTAGAAGCAAGAATTGATGAAGAGAGGAAATGTCAACCCTCGATTTAATTGGTCCATTTAAAATCATCGATTAAGTAGGAACTGTGGCTTATAGACTCGTTTTACCATCAAGTATGATGCGTGTTCATAACGTTTTTAACGTATCGATGTTACATAAATATGTAGACGACCCGAACCACATTATTGATTTAAAACCGGACGAGATAACAGATAAATTTACATATAAAGATGTACCTGTTAAAATCTTAGATAAGAAGGATCATATTCGACACTCAAAGGTTATACCTCAAGAGTTAGAATCGGTCGAAGTGTCCTCATCTGTTCGGCATACAAGGTATGTACGTAAATTTCGAGGGCGAAATTTCATAAGGAGGGGAGATTATAAAATCCCAAATTTTACGAATAAAGATTTAAATTTCTCGAATTTTTTTTTGAATATTATGGTGTGGATTTATTATAATGTTATAGTTGTGGGTAATATTTATAAATTTTACAAAGTATGCAAGTTGTTATATTATATTCGATTGGTCGGGAAATATTCTTTTTGTCGGGGAATATCTGTACGACGGCACAATCATTGGTGGACTCCACAACAGAATTATTTTCGGATTGAGAAAATGACAAAAATATTTTTATAAAAATAACGGTGGAAGTTTTACCGTTATTACTGTTGAACTACTCGGTAGTAAAAGTACAGTAATATGCGTGGTTGCATAGTAGCACACGGTATTGATTATTGATGCTTGTGTGAGAAGTCACTCAGTTTTATTCAATTATTACTTTAGTAATTGCTGCATAGTATCTCACGTTAATTGATTCAATTATTGTCGATATTTTATATATTATTAAATCAATAATTGAGACGACAAAGTTGTTAATATTATTATTTGCAATATTAACGATGTCTACAGAAGTTCGCGAGGAGAGGTTTGGTCACCTAATTGCGGCGCATGATAGGTAGAAATCCTTATTGGAAAGCCTCCTCTTTCCTAGGAACGACCAGGTCGATTAATAGTGTGAATTATAATAATGATGATGAAGTTTGTTTTATTAGTATTATTAATGTAATAAAGTAGAAAAGTTTTTTATATAAAACAAAATACTTTTATAAAAGTTATTTGTTTTATTAGGCAATAATTAGAATATATTATATTTTATTATGCATAGTATTTTGCATAGTAATTACCGCATAGTACTTTTTCGGATAGTGTTTTTTTGCATAGTAAAATCTTTTTATATAAAAAGCAGAATACTTTTTATAAAGTTATTTATTTTATTAGATTATAAATAGAATATATTATATTTTGTTTTAAAAGATTTTGTTTTATTAGAATATTTTATTAAATCAAACTGGATCGTCTGTTTTAAAAGTGAATCAATCTAGACAGTTTCATGAATTAGTTACTATTCAATCCATTCTTCTATAAATAGAAGCTCATTCCTTCATTATTTCTTACTTAATTCATTGAAACTCTAGAGAGAAAGCGTAGAGAGAATTCTTCTTCTATAATCTTGAGCGTATTTCTTTAGAGTTTAAGAAAGCTTTGAGCGTAGTGCAAGTTTTCTTCACGTATATGTCCGCCCTACCCATCGGAGTACTCTTCTTTATAAGGTTAGGGATATTATTTCTTTCGTATTCATGAAGAGAACTTCTGTTATTCCATTCTTTATTATTTTTGGAATAACCTGTATACGGGGACTACCCTATACTTGGTGAAATTCTTCTATTATTCCATTCCTTATTATTTTATTGGAATAACCTGTATATGCAAAGTACCGCATACATGGTGAAATTCTTCTGTTATTCCATTCTTTATTATTATGTTGGAATAACTGTGTATATGCAAAACCGCATACATGGTGAAATTCTTCTATTATTCCATTCTTTATTATTACGTCTAGAATATCCATGTCATGCAATGCGCTTTTACATTTGACCGTTCCATTATTTATTATTACATTGGAATAACTTTTGTGTAAAAGGCCTGATCTATGCATGCATGGTGAATCTGTTGTTATTCCATTATTTATTATTTTGTTGGAATATCCTATCTGTGTGTTTACGCATGACCTGGTTCCGTTATTTATTATTCTGTTGGAATATCATGTCGGTGCGAATTTCGCCTGACCTGGTTCCGTTATTTATTATTCTGTTGGAATATCCTATCTGTGCGTTTACGTATGACCTGGTTCCATTGTTTATTATTCTGTTAAAATAACATCTATGTGCGGTCTATCGCATGCCTAGTGATTTCTTTTGTTATTCCATTCTTTATTATACTCAGTCGGTTAAAGTTTTGACTTCTATACTCCATGAAATTAGTGGAATATCATTGATATTTGCGCTTCATGCAGTATCTTTTCATGGAAATATTCTTCTGAGCATTCTTGAATTTTAATCTACAAAGAAGTATCATGTTAACAATTTAGACGTTATTAGTTCCGGGATAAATTAATTCTTGAACTTGTTTTATTGAATTCTTATATCATTGTCATCATCCTCATGTTTATATTATGTTGAAAGTCATCTGTGGTATGTAGTGCATAGATGGACTTGGTATGATTATGACCAGGGATTATTTGGTATAATCATGACCGTAATATTACAAATGATGTGGAAAAAAGTCCTCATTGGCCGTGTAGTGCATTGATGGATGAGTTTTTGTATGATTATGGCTATGGATTCTCTTGACCAAAGGTGCAAAGAAGAATTGTTTTATGGCATGATCGTGATAGTTGATGAATACACGAATATCCTTGGCCGTGTAGTGCATGGATAATTTGTGGTCGTGATACTAATGAATATCCTTGGCCGTAGTGCGGGGATGATGTGGATTATTTATTGTTGAGCCTCAATGATAAAAGTGATGAAAAACCTTTTAAATCATAAAAGATAGTAGATTTTATTCTCTACTTGACTCTTTTAATGGATTGCTTTGTTAGATGCGATTAAACTTCATGTCTATTGTATTTTATCGGTTTAACATTGTTGAAGACTAATGATAATTTATTCTGCATTATCTTAGTCATAATATTTCTTACTGGGCTAGTTGAGCTCACCCTTTCCTTCACTGTTCTCTTCAGGAAATGAGAATATAGCTGGGACGAGTCGAGGAACGGAGTGACGTTCTAGATGATAGCATTAGTAGTCCTCATTATTCTATGAAATAGTGTGATAATAAATGTAATAAGATTGAATTTGAGTGTGGATATTGTCTAGATGACAATATTCGTGTTAAAACTCTCAGATTATGTTTTGTCGTATTTTGAGTTTGAATACTGTCTAGAAGAAAAATTTGTATTAAAACTCACAGCTCATGCTGTATAATTAAGTTGTATTTGAATTCTGTACCATGTATTTGGCGACTCAAGATGGGTGATGTATACCTATTTTGGGGGCGCCATGTGAGCTTGCTTGTCCTAAAGCTTAACCAGTATGATTCGCGGCCCACGTAGTCTTGTCTGACTTATTTTATGTGTAAATTATAAACTGGTATCATGTCTATTATACTGTTTTCCGTCACAATACTGTTGAATAAATTATACAGGAACGTGTTATTGCATAGAATAAAATACAATCAATAATAATAATATTAAGTACTTACATGAATTGACAGAACCCTTGTATGTATCACGCTTCCGTTGTGCTTAAGGGTGAAGATCTTCTATTGCCTCTCTCAATCTTATGATGGATGTATAGGTGTGTATATAAAATTCTTGAGACGACAATTGGGACCAAATCCTAACTATTTTATTTATAGAATAGCTAAGGGTCAAAATCGTCCATCAAGATTATGAAACCCTAGGGCCCATTATGCCAAATACTATTAGGAATATTATTTATAGGCCACATAATTAATTACCAAACCCATAAATAAAGTGATTAAATTAATACAAAATACAAGTCCAATAATTACATAAAAAGTAAAGGCCACATAAGGAAATAAAATATTCTAACATTCTCCCACTTGGCCGAAATACTATTTATATACCAAACATAACGCTTACAATCATTAATTTGGCCAAGTATTAATTTAATGTCTACATTCTGTTCAAATAAAAATACCAATGCGAATTAATACAATCTCTGTGCCATTATTAACACAAGATCCCCATTAGTTACACAATTAGTTCTTTTATTAGAACAAATATTAACATTAAGCATAACAGGTATGAATAGAGTTTACATAAGTGGTAATAGATTAAACTCATTCATATGGTCCAAAACATTACTGTACCGTTTGCTCATAAGTTCTCAAGTGTGCACAATAAATAGAATAGCAAACCATAAACATAATGCGATAGCTGGAGCTGCTGATGTGTTTTATTTTAATTTTTAATTAAAATGATTGTAATTGATTAAAAACGATATCTGACTGGTGTCAGACGTATCTTTCATAACTTTTATCATATTTTCATCGTAGAAACGAGGGTTTTTACATTGGGAGAGATTCCAACGAAGAACGTAGCCAAAACTCCATCTTCTCTAATTCTTCTTGGGATTCTCCATCATTGTGGATTTATAATATTGTTTTTCTGGATTTATATGAGGATTTGAACGTTGATATTGGTTTAAAATCTACAAATGGGTTTAATCGTTCTATCCTTCATCTTTCAATTATTTACTTGATAATCATGCTTAGCGTTGACCCCATAATGGCTTTTGGTTCAGTCATGAACTAAACTCCATTATGGGATTCTAAAGGATTTTAATATGTAGTTTGGTTGCATGCTTGATTGCTAGGGTTGTTTTATATATCATATGGGAATTCTATTATGGTTCTTTTACACGTATGAATGCTTGATCACCATTCGTTTCAGTATTTGCATGGAATTGACAATGAACATACGAGTATGGATTGTAGTCATAATAGCATACGTATATGGGGCTGTTGTATATGGCTTGCGTATTTCGTGAATGAGATAGACATATAGTTATTCACCGTATGAGTTAAATAAGGGCTTGTGCTTAAAATTAATATGATTGCAATTTCACATAGACATATAGTGATTTTGGTTATATTGATGATTACATGGAGTCTATCATTTGTGGATGCTATGTAAGTCGGTCATAGTGCATTGAAAAATGGCTATGACTCTATTAGTGCTCTTGGCTATTTTCCTGTGATATGTGAACAAGTCTTACATGATAGTGGTAGCTAGATGAAATATTAAATGAAGTTAGGATCCCATTATTTCTAGATTTGATTTATTCCATTAATATTCTTATTTTAGTTGTTATTTGCAATTAGTTTAATTCCCCAATTATAGTCGTTAGTCTAAGCATATGAATATAGTGATTTAATTGATGCATAGTAGTTTGAATTTGACAATTTTCTCTGTGGGATCGATACTCTACTTACTCTATATTACTTGTTGACGCATGTATGCTTGCATGAGTTAGAGCTCTTTTATCAGAACTGAAAAAGAGGCAACAGGGACAAAACCAGGAAGTGCAAAGCTTAACTTTGGTCGTGCCAGAGACAGTTGCAATAAGCGTCGTCCCTAAAGCTTAACTGTATGCAATGCATGCCCGTGAGTCTTAATCGACTTATTTTATGTGTAAATTATAAACTGGTATCATGTCTATTATACTGTTTTCCGTCATAATACTGTTGAATAAATTATATAGGAACGTGTTATTGCATAGAATAAAATGCAATTAATAATAATAATATTAAGTACTTACATGAATTGACAGAAGCCATCTTGTATATATCACGCTTCTGATGTGCTTAAGGGTGAAGGTCTTCTATTGCCTCTCTCAATCTTATGATGGATGTATAGGTGTGTATATAAAATTCTTGAGACGACAATTGGGACCAAACCCTAACTATTTTATTTATAGAATAGCTAAGGGTCAAAATCGTCCATCAAGATTATGAAACCCTAGGGCCCATTATGCCAAATACTATTAGGAATATTATTTATAGGCCACATAATTAATTACCAAACCCATAAATAAAGTGATTAAATTAATACAAAATGCAAGTCCAATAATTACATAAAAAGTAAAGGCCACATAAGGAAATAAAATATTCTAACATTCTCCCACTTGGCCGAAATACTATTTATATACCAAACATAACGCTTGCAATCATTAATTTGGCCAAGTATTAATTTAATGTCTACATTCTGTTCAAATAAAAATATCAATGCGAATTAATACAATCTTTGTGCCATTATTAACACAAGATCCCCATTAGTTACACAATTAGTACTTTTATTAGAACAAAGATTAACATTAAGCATAACAGGTATGAATAGAGTTTACATAAGTGGTAATAGATTAAACTCATTCATATGGTCCAAAACATTACCGTACCATTTGCTCATAAGTTCTCAAGTGTGCACAATAAATAGAATAGCAAACCATAAACATAATGTGAAGTTCAAAACAACGAGCTCAAAATTGTTGTCTTACATCAAAATAACTTACTAATTAAGACTACCAGTTAAACCCATGCCAGCAACATGCTCTCAAAAGAGCTTGGGTGGTAAGCCTTTCGTAAGTGGATCCGCTAACATATCATGCGTCGTAATATACTTAATGACAGCATTTTGATCTTCAACTCTTTCCCTGACAAATAAGTACTTAGTGTCGAGGTATAGTCCAGCACCACTCGAAATAGTGCTGTTGAAAAAAACTAACAGCATAATTATTATCACAAAATACTTTCAATGGCCTTGAAATGGAATCTACAACCTTAAGTATTGAAATAAGATTCCTTAATAATACAGTGTGACAAGTAGTATGATAACAAGCCACATATTCTGCCATAATCGTGGAAGTGATAGTTATGAGTTCTCCACGAAATAGGGCCTCCTGAAAGCATAAAGATGTACCTTGATGTAGATTTCTTTTCGTCTTTACACTTAACAAAATCAGAATCAGAATAACCAACAACTTCAAGGTTATCTGTTTTTCTAAATGTAAGCATAATATCCTTAGTACCATGTAAACAGCGTAAAACCTTTTTGGTTGCTTTCCAAAGATCCAAACTTGGATTTAACTTGTAACGTCCAAGCATGCCAGTTACATACGCTATATCTGGACGTGTACGAACTTGAGCATACATAAGACTCCCAACCACAGAAGCATAGGGAATAAGATTCATTTGATCACGTTCAAATTGATTCTTAGGACATTGATATGAGCCAAATTTGTCACCCTTAACAATAGGGGCGACAGTAGGGGAGCAATTTTGCATGTTGTATTTGTTAAGAACTTTGTCAATATAAGTTCTTTGGGACAATCTTAATGTCCCGCGAGACCTATCTCGATGAATTTTAATACCTATAACATAAGAGGCTTCACCAAGATCTTTCATATTAAAATTTCCAGAAAGGAAACGTTTGGTATCATACAACATGTTTAAGTTAGTACTTGCAAGTATTATATCATCAACATACAAAATAAGAATAACAAATGTACTCCCACTGACCTTCAAGTATATACATTGATCCACTATTGCCATATAGACATTTTCATGCAAGTTACCATTAAGGAATGCAGTTTTAACATCCATCTGATGTAACTCTAAATCATAATGAGCTACTAAAGTCATGACTATTCTGAATGAATCTTTCCTGGATACTGGAGAGAAAGTTTCATTATAATCCACACCTTCCTTTTGAGTGAAACCCTTAGCAACCAATCGAGCTTTATTCCTTTCAACATTCCCTTAAGGATCTAATTTGGTCTTATAGACCCACTTGCAACCAACAGGTTTAAAACCTTTTGGTAATTCTTCAAGATCCTAAATGTTATTAAGCTCCATTGATTTCAACTCATCATTCATGGCTTTAAGCCATTGATTTGATTGAGCACTCGTAATGGCCTCTTTATAGGAGATAGGATCATTAATCTTACTTGAATCATAATCAATCTCATTAAGTTAGGTTAAAAAACATCAAAATTAATAAGCTTTCTAGGTCTTTCGGACCTACATAAAGGCTACACAATTTCAGGAATATGATTTTCAATAATGTGAGGTTCAACATTAGGTGGTGGCTCAGCTATCTCAGGGGCATCATTCTCCACAATGGGAGGTTGTTGTACCTCACCCTCTTGAATTATAGGATTAGAAACATAAAACCTATTTTCTTCCAGATCAATTTTTTAAGCTCACCACTCCCACTTAAATCACCATTCTCTAAAAAGTCTGCATGCCTAGTCTCAACAATTCTAGTGGTATGTGAGGGACAGTAAAATCGAAAACCCTTAGATCTCTCACGATATCCAATGAAATGACAACTAATGGTTTTAGAATCAAGTTTCTTTATTTGTGGATTCAAAATCTTAGCCTCAGCTGGACAGCCCCACACCCGTAAGTATTTTAAACTAGGTTTCCTACCTGTCCAAATTTCATAAGGAGTGTTAGGGATAGATTTGCTAGGAACCCAATTTAAAATGTGAACAGTTGTCTTTAATGCCTCAGTCCATAAAAACACAGGTAAACTAGAATTGCATAACTTACTACGTACCATATCCATAAGGGTACGATTTTTCCTCTCAGCTACACCATTCTGATGCGGTGTACCAGGCATTGTATACTGAGTGACGATTTTATTTTCTTGACAAAATAAGGTAAATGGGCCAGGACTATGACCTATATCAGAGTGTTTACCATAATACTCTCCACCTCTATTTGATCTCACTACTTTAATTTTTTGGTCAAGTTGATTTTCAACTTCAGCCTTGAAAACTTTAAACATATTTAGTGATTCAGATTTTTCATTAATTAGGTACACATAAGCATAACGAGAATAGTCATTAATGAATGTAATAAAAGATTTATGTCCACCAATTCCTGGAGAAAATAGTCCACATATATCAGTGTGAATCACCTCAATAAGTGCACTACTTCTTGTTGCTCCTTTCTTATTACCTTTCACAAATTTTCCTTTTATACATTCAATACAATGGTCAAGATCAGAAAAATCTAGTGAATGAAGAATTCCATCCTTTACAAGACGTTGCATTCTGTCTTTTGAAATATGGCCTAAGCGTTGATGCCACAATTTTGAAGAATTTTCATTATCTAGTTTTCTCTTATTTCCACTTTTAGAGGTACTTTCTGTCACATTCATTGTTAACAAGGATTCAGAAAAGATATTATCCAAATTTATCTCATAGAGGTTTCCCAAAGAGCGAACCAATAACATGAGAGTAATGATAAATAATTATTTTATTATTCCCAAACTTAAACGAAAATCCATCAACGTCAAGTTTAGATACAAAAATTAAATTTTATGTCATACTGGGAACATAAAGCGTATCATATAAATACAAGATGAAACCACTCTCCAAAACTAAAGGAAGAGTTCCTACAGCTTCAACTTGTATAGACTCTCCATTACCAACTTTAATGGTTCTTTCCCCCTTTTGGAGTGTCTTCTTTGAAAGGAATCCATGCAATGAATTAGTAATGTGAACCATAGCATCAGTGCCAAGCCACCATGTATTAGAAGGAACATCAATTAGAAAGGATTCATAAATTACATAATTGAAGGACGATATACCTTTCTTTTCAAGCCATTCTCTGAATTTAGGGCATTCTTTCTGAATATATCTTTGCTTCTTACAGAAGTGACATTTAGGACCTACCTCAGAGTTGTTACCTGAATAATTTGCTTTTTTATTTTGGTAGAAATTATATTGCTTATCTTTATTCTTAAAACCTTTGCCATTTTTATGAGCCTTCTTCTTATGAGATCTAGTGGTAGTTAAATGAGCAACATTAGGTTTTTCAATCTTAAGCCTTTCTTCTTCTTGGACGCACACGGCAATTAACTCGCTCATCTTCCATTTTTCTTTCTGCGTGTTATAATTGATCTTAAATGGATCAAACTATGCAGGAAGAGAAGTCATAATGAAGTGAACAAGAAAACCCTCAGAAATCGCCATGTCCATACTCTTTAATTTAAAGGCCATGTCGTTCATCATCATAATGTGCTCGCGCACTCCACTAACCCCATCATACCTGCCAGTGAGCATTTTTAAAATAAGGGTACTTACATGAGTTTTAGAAGAACCCTTAAATTGTTCCTCGACTAAAGTTAAGTACTATTTAGCATTCTCAAAGTCAGGAATTGCTCCTCGAATGACTGTCATAATAGAGTTTTTCATAATCATAAGGGACATGCGGCTGGATCGCTCTCACTTTTCATAATAGCCTTTTGCTCAATTGAGCTTGTATCGTAAGTGGAGCAGGAGGATCAACTCGTAATGTATAGTCCAAATCCATAACGCCGAGAACAATTTTTACTTGTTCTTTCCAAACAGTAAAATTAGTTTCATTCAAGGGTTCAATTCCAAAGAGATACCCATAAATACTAGTTGGAGTCAATGCTGAAATACAATCAAGCTCATAAACATGCTTACAAAAAACTAAAAGAAATCCACAATGTACAACAAAAATTAATAATTAATCATAATAAAAAAACAACTGTAAGGCAAGCAGTTAGTTATATAAAATCTATTTACCAAGCCCAAAAATAGATTTTAATAAGATGTTGGTGCATAATTATCAATCTTTCGTTGGTCTAATTAATAATATGCTAATAACATCCCCCATAATATAATGCAAAACATATTTATCCACACATCACCGTTGGGCAAAAACGAAATAAACATGTTACTCATGCAATAAAATTCTATTTAATAAATTCTAATTCTAATTTTTCCATTGGGTAAAATTAAAATCTTTATTTATTAAATGTAACATTATGTGACTTTTCTTAATCTTTAATTGTTTCAATTAATAATCCTCTGTTGGGCTTATTATTAATTTTAACGATAAAAGAGTCACGCATACATGTAAATTATTATAATCAAACTCATTTTTCTTTAAACATATTAATCAAGTTTAAAAATTAAAATTATTTAAAATTTACATGTAACATCTTAAAAGCCCTAATAATATATTACATCATGTTCAAAAAATTTTAAATTAAAATATATAATTATGAACATGAATTAATTATAAAATAATCACGTAAATTTTAAACTAAATACATGATGAATTGATAATATTTTTTTATAGTCGAATGACTAATAAATTTATTATAATATTCTTGATGGTTTTATGAATAAAAGTGAAATATTATGTAAAATGGGTTGTGAATCACGGACATACAAAATAGATGGAATTAACAATAAACAATAATGCGTGGAGAGCAAATTCCAATCCATAAATTATTTGGTTCCACCCATGATAGATCATAACTATTCAATTATAGTAGCATTAATGCATGAACCCTTTTCACAAATACCGCATATACATGAATTTGATAGAATGGAAGGCCCACTAACACCTTAGCACACATTGTTTTTTGTTAGAGGGTGACTCACTGCATTATGCTAAAGAGGATGAAGATGATTTTTCTTAAATTAGTACTGCATATATATATATATATATATATATATATATATATATATATATATATATATATTAACGAGATTATGCGAAATTAAAATTCTAGCATAACATCATATATAATTAATTTTTCTATACAATAACGTAACCATACTTTGATACCAGATGTTGAAATTAATTACACAGGAACGTGTTATTGCATAGAATAAAATAAAATCAATAATAATAATATTAAGTACTTACATGAATTGAGAGAAGTCATCTTGTATGTATCACGCTTCCGTTGTGCTTAAGGGTGAAGGTCTTCTATTGCCTCTCTCAATCTTATGATGGATGTATAGGTGTGTATATAAAATTCTTGATACGACAATTGGGACCAAATCCTAACTATTTTATTTATAGAATAGCTAAGGGTCAAAATCGTCCATCAAGATTATGAAACCCTAGGGCCCATTATGCCAAATACTATTAGGAATATTATTTATAGGCCACATAATTAATTACCAAACCCATAAATAAAGTGATTAAATTAATACAAAATGTAAGTCCAATAATTACATAAATAGTAAAGGCCATATAAGGAAATAAAATATTCTAACAAATACATGATTACCATGACGTTTAAAGGGTTCTAATACATAATGGCCATATGCACCCAAGAGTCTAAAGATTTATACAAACTTTTGTATTTCTTTTGTACAAACTACATAGATGATGGTTATATAACTACGTGGTGTGATAGCATATTAATGTGATATTCCATTTACGTTGCTAAGGTAGAAATGGATGTGTGTCTTTAACTTATGTGATCGAACATATATAAGATTTTTGACTTATACAATTGTGTAACTAATGGAGACGTTGTATACATAAACTACATTACAATAGGATTTCAAAGTGTTGATAAACTATAAGTTTGTAAACTACGCTTGAGGCAAGTTCTCTAACTTACACAACTTTGGATTTTGTGCAAGTTCTCTAACTTCATTCGATTTTCATATTGAATGCAAGTTCCCTAAACTCTTTACGCTTTATATATTGTATAAATTCTGATTTATTGCCATATCGACCACATTTACATCGAGCAAATATCTATTATTATTCAGAAATCGATTTTTATATCTTGATGTTGTTGAAAGCATTGAACTTATCGTTCTTAAATGCATTATAAAAGTTGTCTAAGCCATTGATTCGGCTAGACTATTGTCATGTTTTAGAAAGCTATCCAAACCAATTGACTTGGTGCGGACTCTTAAATCTATTGAGATGAACAACCCTCATGGAAGGAGAAATTATATAATTTTTGGGGAACCGACGTGCGCACATACTAGCATGTTTAAATATTATGCATAACGTAGGGTACTTAGGTTGTTCAACTGTTGTACTCGTTTTATTGAATTTTCAGTATAATACTGTTAATTCTAGCAGAAGTTTTTAGTCCTTAGTGACTGTTCAGTGTTCATTATTCTTGAACCTTGACATGATTTATTCTTAAATCTTGTTGATATCTTTCAGTCCATAGCGACCTTTATTGAGAATTGATGATAATTCTTGAACTATTATTCACTGTCATACTCTTGAGATTTGGGCGTTATAACTGTTCACCCTTATTGAAATATTACTTACTGGGCAAATTTGTTACTCATCCTTGTTTTCCTTAAAACTTTCAGTTAAGGTAGAATGTGATGAATCCTCAGGCAAGGACAAGAGTAAAGATCAAGCTTCGGAGTAGATTTGTTTCTTAGGACTAGGAATTTACTATTATTATGATGTATGAATACTTATTTATTATGATGTAATAAGTTGTGTTTAGATTAAGATGTTGTAGCAACGGTTGCGAGACTATGGGACTAGAATATTTATGTTATCACAATGTAAATTATTCTATATTTCCATTCTGTGAGATTTTGATTTATTATTATTAGAAATAACATATGACAAACTAAATTCGAGATATGTGTGTCTGAATTTTGAGGACATCACAGTTAAGCGCAATAGGGCCTTAACTACTCCTATGTTCCTTAGGTCGTGTTTGGTTTATTCATAAGGGCTCATTTCCCATTATTTTAATTAATTCATTTATTAAATAGTTTATTTGTCACACTTTAATTAATCAATTAATATTATTTAAATCAATTAAATAAAAGGTAATATTGCCCATTAAATCACCTCATCACATAATTAAAATTCTCATTTATTATTTATAACAAATCAATAAATCTCTAATTAATTATTTAACAACATTAAAATTATTTAACAACTCATTTAATTTAATTATCCCAATTTAATTATCTCATTCTTCTTTGTCTAGTTATGTTTTGTCTCTTATACAAGTTGTTGATGATATACCTCGTGTTATCATTCCGTACCAATCAACTGAAAGTATTCTTGAGGAAACAAAGGAGTTACCAAGGCAAGTTGGAGAGTTGGTTAAAAAAGGTATCGTAAAAGAAGACATGGGTTCGTGTGCTATTTACGAGATCATAGTACCTAAGGAGGATGAGACGTCAAGCTTGTGCATCGATTTTGAATCGGTAAACAAGTATTGATATGTTTTTCTTTACTTGGATAATATGTTTGATAAATTGCATAATACTTGTGTTTTATCTACATGTGATTATGATTATGTGATGACAATGCCTAATCAAATTAGCATGAGGGAATGTGAAAAATGGAAAATTGTTTTAACATGTGAGTTGTATAGATGTCTAGTTATTTTTGTTAGATTAACTGATGCATCTAGTATTTTCATGAGTTATTTAAAACATGTTTTGCATGCTTCCACTAGAAAAATTTGTTGTTAGCTATTTTGAGGGAAGAATCATCTTTATCAAAAACTATGGTGGATATTTGATGTATGTTGAATTAGTTTATGATCATAATATGTTTTCTCGTTCTCAATGTAAAAACTTGAATGAAATTCATTCTAAGTTTTCTTATCCATATGTTGAGTTAGGTTTTTATGCTAGTCAATCTGTACTTGAGTTGTCGTTAGTTGACAATGGTAGTAATCATGCTTCCGTCCAAGAAATTTTCATTGCATGAGGTGCTATCATATGATATTTATTTGGAAAGTGATTATCATCAAGAAAGGGTGAGATATGGGTTACATACATGTTTAGTCAAATCATTTGGATTAGCTAAGGCTTTGCATACTTCCAGGAGATTGTTGAATAGTACTTTGCATTTGTTCTTAGGAAAACTTGTTATTATCTGTGTTGATGATATTCCAATTTGTGTCAACAATTTGAGAAATTTTTTAGCATGTGTTGAGATTGTTTGTAATCATCATCGATATGCTATTAAATTTTCAACTTGTGATTGTGACTTTTTTATTCCATTGGTGCTATTATGTGATTTTGATTGTGTTAATGTCAATGGGAAAGGAAAGGTTGGTTATGATTTGCAGATTCAGGATAGGTTCATACTCATCGGGGAGAAAAGATTGATTCATTGTGCAAATCAATTTGAACGGTACATTACAAGTCTACATGGAAGTATTTTGATTTTAGTTTTAGTAGACTATATATGTGAATTTGAATTTCTTGGGTTTTCCATGATTACACAAAAGATATATGTTGATTGGTTTTGTTTTGTGTTTAATCTAGGAATTCGAGTGTATGGGCTTATGTGACGTGATGAGTTTTAAAAGTTGACATTTGACCCGGGATTATTGACGTGGTTATGTTTGCAAATGATCGAGGTCATGAGATTCCCTTTTGATCCAAGAATTTGTTATTGGGTTTGTTTGCGAACGATCGAGATCATCCGATTAATGTTTGATTCGGGGATTTGTCATCAAGAGGATCTACTACATGAGGAGTTCTATGTGTTAATATTTGATTCAGGAAGAGATAGAACTTTTCGTATTCTTATTTGTATTATATTCACATTTATTTTAATAAATAGTAGATTAGTTTATATAGTTAGTATGTGGGAAGTAACTGGTCTACAAATTGTCAATTCAAAAGAGAAGTCAGACATTGTTATGTTCTTGGCGGGAGTTGGAGTTTTAGATGATTCTTTTCATAATTCTGTTTTGCATTGTTGATATTGTTTGTATATGTTATTTGCAAGTTGAATTTTTGGGTTTATGATTTGTTTAATGCTACTAACTTAGTTTGTTTTTATTTGGGAAAAGGTTTGTGGATAATTTCTTTCCAAGAAGAGGGGATGTCAGATTTGAGGACAAATCCTTTTCAAGAGGAGGGGAATAATAACAGACTGGCCAGGTCAGAAATTTTTGACATTTTCTCAACTCAAGTTCCAATGGTTCAACAAATGACTTCAAGTAATTGGGCTAAAATATGTTCAAAGATACTTAATTTGGAGCTCAATTTAGGTGGACCACGAGCGGAGGATCAATTATGTGATTTGGAATTTCTAGATATAATCTATTTAGTGAAACCAAATCAACGCAAGCCAAGTCATCAAATATGTTTTCATTTGTGTTACCTAATCTTCAACAAAGTTATATTTCTATTCAATGAGGGATTAGCAATTACACGATATCACAAGGTTGTAATGCACGGAACAAAGAACCACATTCGGGACGTAAAGACTTCAAGGGGTAAATTTTGAACAACTGGCGCGCCCCGCGCCAGGGTGACATATTTTGGGCACGTTTGTCAAGGCAACGCAACTTTGACTATTTGACTAGATTTCTTTCCATGTTTTTAGGGGATCTTCTATATCTTTCATATTTCTATTGTATCTAGGAGTTATGTTAGGTAGGATTTGATTTTCATTGATTTGTTAGCTAGGATTTCTATTTCCATTCAAATTCTTATTCCTTATAGGAATTAGGGTTTTGATTTCTTATTTCTTATAGAATTAGGATTTCTTTTTTTTTTTTAAATATAAATACATTACATGGCTTATGTAATAGATAGACAACTTTGATAAATAAAAACTTGTAAGATTATTCTCCTTTTGGTTCTTTGAGAACTTCTGAATTGTTCATAGTTTCCTATGAGATTCAAACCCGACTTATTATACAACAATAAATAGTTGTGTGTGGCGTCTTCTATCATACATCAATTGTTGATTGTACCAAGGTTACCGCTTACATATAAGCGAGAGGTTAAGGTATCATTGATGTTCCATTCAACGTAATTTCTTTGCGCGATCGATTGTACCAAGGTTCTCGTCTCTTTATAGGCGTTAGGTTACGGTGTTGTGAGCGTTCCACCTTACGACTTTGCTAGAAACGATCCGGGCGACAATCACCTCACGCAAGCGTGCCATGGTGTCCATCAAATACTCCTTCCGTTCCAAATTATTTGATCATTATTGGTTTTTGAAAGTCAATTTGAGATATTTTTAAGCTCAAAATTAAGACAACTGATTAAAAATTATGAAACAATAAAACTTACAATGAGAAATATTTTTTAGATAATTTAAAGTATTCATCATTGTATATATTGATTAAAATTAAAAGAATCTATATTAATTTTAAGTTTAATAAATTCTTAAGTTGACTTTAAAAAATTAACAATGATCAAATAATATTCAACGGAGATAGTAGTATAAATTATAATTTTTTATTTTTATTTTTATTTTTTGTTAGAATGTATCATATGCATTAATGCGTATAAACAATCAACCAAATAAAGAACTTTCTTTTCCAGCCAGAGATAATATCACATAATTGTCCGTTACTACAATTTTACTTTTAAAGAAAATTGCACTTGGCACTTGGGTAAAATTTTCAAGTTCCAATAATTAATTAATTTGGGCAATTTCATGGTAATTGATGACTTCGATAAGATTACCATTTACCAACTGCTTTGTTTAAGTGAGAACTTAATAACGTATATCATTCTTTAAGCTCTTTTTGTGTGAAGAGTAGGTGATTATTATTTTTTTTTTAATTGCAAATGTTTGTGATATTATTATTATTATGGGAAGAAAAATATGTAGTTGAACTTGAACCTAGATTTGCATCATGAGCAGTGGCCATTAAATATTTTTTAGCTGAATGACACTTCTATTCCTCTAAGTTACCACTCATTTTTAAAATCGTCTCTAAAATTCAATTTTTGTCAATTAAGTCCTTAAAATAACTTTTTGTTGACGTTTTCGTTCCTTCAGCCCTATCTTTATAACTTTTTAAAAATAATATTTTATTTTATAAAAAATAAATATTATTTTAAAATATTAAATATAATTATTATTTTGAAATTATTTTTAAAATATATATTATTTTAAAATATTAAATATTTATTTAAAAAATAATATTTTCTTTTAAAATATTAAAATAATAATTTTTTAAAAATATTAAATATTATTATTTAATTTTTTTAAAAAACTAAAATTTATTTTTAAAATAATTATTTTATTTTAAAATATTAAAATAATTATTATTTTTAAAATAATAATTTATTTAAAATATTAAATATAAATTTTTAAAATGTTAAATTAAATATAATTATTCTTTTAAACTTATTTTAAAATATTAAAATTTTAGGTTGGGTCAAACTGGGCCGTGTTTGGTCAAAATGGGTCGGGTTGAAGTCAAATTGGGCTGAAAAAACGAAAACGCTAACAAAATGCCAGTTTAAGGGCCTAACTGACGAAAATTAAACTTTAGGGACGACTTTGAAAGTGGGTGGCAACTTGAAGGGACAGAAGTATCATTCAACCAATATATTTTTTTTCTTCTCTCTTTTCCCTACAAAATGATATACATTTAGATAAATATTTGACAAAATTGGATTACGAGAAGTATATGCAATAAGATAAAAAAAATAAATTAAAGTGAGATCCTTCTTAATTTCTACATATCTCATATATGCACATGCGTCACAATTATAATTCGGCTGAAAATTTTTATAATATTTAGCAGTACTCTTTTTCTCTAATAAAAGTTTTTTGCCTCTATCTTAGATTTAGGGAAGGCTCTCCTATTTTTAAAGAGACCCTCCCCTAAATTTCTTTTCTTATGCTCTAATAATTTATTCTTCTTTGTTGTGAAATTTATTTTTTCTTTTTGCATGTGGAACTTATTTTTTTTTTATGAGATGACTAATTTCTTTCTTTTCTGTGAGAATATTTCATTATCATCTCTTGTGAGATTTTACTTTCTCTATTTGAGTGATATTTTTTTCATTAATGAGATTTTTTTTAGTGCGAGGAAGCCGAGGATTGTTAAACATAGATTGTTCATGTTTTGGGGTATTTCTTTTGTGTTAAAAAATTTCTAAAATTTGTATATTTTATTATTATTTTTGAAATATGACTATTTTTAAGAATATTTGTGATGTCCTCTACATATTACGATTGCCTTTGTTCCTAATTATCTATTATTTTGCTTAAAAGAATTATTATTTTAATTTTTTTATCTTTTGTAACCTATTATAATTTTAATATAGTTTAATCTTTTAAATTGTTTGGTCAAAAAAAATAGGAAGAAGAAGAAGAGATTTCTTCGTGAGAAAGCTGAAAGCTCATAGTCTGTTTTAATTGTATTTTACGAACATAAATTTTAGCAAAAAAAAATTAACTTTTTACTCACAAAGTTGGAGTAATCCATATCACTATCATGCGTATGGTTGACGTTGACTACCACAATATACTGGAAAGGACAAAGGTGCAATTATATATATTAAATCACAACCTCAAAGTGCTTCTTTATTACATGAAAAAAGCAAACACAAAGCCTCAAGATAGACAAGAACCTGAAAACCTTAGTATATGAGGCGACACTCATTTTGGGCCCGGATTAAAGTTTTTTACAAAACCATAAAGGAAGTTTATAAAGTTGGATCCTATAATCCAATATTTTAAAAATCGCATGACGGACCTGATATGTCGCCTAATAAAATATCAAGGCGTATTTTTTTTAAGTGAACTCATGTATTTATTTTTATATATATATACTTATTACATTATACAAAATATATAGTAGCGGTACTTTTTTAAATTTTACTTTAAAAAAATCTTAAAAGATTTAATAAATTTATTTTAGTATTGTAAAATTTTAAAATATTTATTAAATTAATGTAGTAAGAGACTGATTCTTTCCAAGTATGGGCTTATGTGTCTTGACAAATTGAGATCGTAGATGACCCGCTTAACGTCTACACAGAACGAACCTAAGTAGATATTTTTAAAACACTGTTTAAAATAATTAAAATAATACAAAAAATGCAAATTGATCAAAATTATTCAAAATATGATAATATAAGTAAATAAATAAAAAAACCTTTAGCATAAGTAAAGACTATTGAAACAACACATAGAAACAAGATTTTAATAAATTAGTCAAAATATAATTGATCTCTCTGATTCAAAATATAAAATTATTATTTATTTTTAAAGTTAATTTGTGATATTTTTAAACTCAAAATTGACGTATGTTCATTTTATTTTAATCAATACAATAATGACTATTGTAAACTATTTCAAAATTCTATTAATTATAAAATTTTATTATTCTTTAATTTTTAATGAACTTTATTAATTTTGAAGTTAAAAATATCTCAAAGTTGACTAGAATGAAAGGAGTTTAAAAAATAAAGAATTTAATTTTACATAAGAGACAATAATTTTTTTTTTTAATATTAATTAACGACATATGTAAATATATGGAATCGAAAAAGAAAAACACGTTATTATTTTATCTTATACCGTGTAATTGTACGTTAATCATAAATTAAATTCGTCATCAATTAGTTGTCATATAAATCATTTTCCTTCATACAACTGAAAGAATACACTGAAACAAGATTTTAATCTAAAATGTTGGGATAAGTCTATAATTTAGCCAGCCAAAAGAAAGTAGTCCGGCCTAGTACCAAGGCCCTCTTTATTGGATCAATCAACCTACTTAGAGTATCTACTAGACTACCATCTTCTTAGTACCATACGACCCAAATGCGGGGAAATGGCAACCTTTCTATAGATTTTTGTTTCTTATGAATTTCCGTTGCTCAAGTTCCCAGGTTTTTTACAATATGTCACTCAAATACTCCTTTCCGTTAATTTTTTATTTCACGTTTTAGGTGAAAATATACCGATTAAAAAAATATAATTAATATTTTATTTAATTGAGCGAATTGAATATAAAATTTTAATATTACCATTTTAAAATTCATTGAAAAGCTGAAAGAGAAATAAAGTAGACAAACGTCGATTTTTTGATTGTTAATTAAGTGGATAAATATTAATAATAATATTATTAAATATATGTGTAATACGTGAGACCTTATAATTCATACTAATTTCATATTTTGACAAACTTTGTAATTGTATTTAAATTTATAGCAATACACATTAGGACTCCATATTATCATTTAATATAGATATAAATGAGAAACTAAGTAATTAATATTTTTTAAAATCCATAAACCACATATAAAAACAAATAAATCTCTACAAACCACATATAAAAAATTAAAATCAGACAATATTCCCTCTATTCCTTTTTATAGGGAATAGATAACTTAAGGTTTGATTAGGGATAATAGACATGTTTTATAGGCTCTAGGAAAAGTGGGGGGCAAGGCCAGTCATTGTCTTTTTTGGGGCTACCATTAAATGAGAATTTGAAGCAAATCTTATTAATGGTTAGTGGACAACACCATTACGGGTTTTGATGCTTGGGCCCCTACCATCCACCGGACGGGAGAATTATTCAACTTCTATCTCGCTAACAGTTTTGAATTTCGTTTGGTTTGCCCGATACAGATTGTTTGAGATTGTTTAAAAAACATTATTACCAATTTTGTTTATTGTTTTTGTTTATAATCAATTTTAAAAAGAAATTTTTTGTAAATAAAAATAATTAAACTAGTAAACTATAAAAATGTTTGGTATAAAAGAATTTTGCTAATCAGTTATTTCAAGTGTACCTTACTAAAATGAATAAATAAAATGAGTAATAGATTATTGAAAATGAATATTTTGAGAATTAAAGAATAGTAATAGACGAAATTATTAAAATAAATAGGGATATATTAGTAATATAATTGGTCAGACTTAATTATTAGATTTGATAAATAATCAAAAGCTTCAAATTGGAGTTTCTGGTTATTTATCTAAAAAGTGATTAAAAGCAATTTTAAAAAATCAAATTACCAAACTCTTTTTACTTCTTAAACCGATTATAAACTGGTTTTGACTACTTATTATGCTATCCCAAATACTTGGATCCTATATTATTTAGTGAATAACAATGAAAATACTCTATCTATTCTAAAATATAAAATCATTATACTTTTTAAAGTTAACTTGAAACATTTTTCAAACTTATGACATAGGTTCAGTTGATTTTATCAATATAGTGATGAATATTATAAACTATTTCCTCTATTCCATGATAATAGTTGTTTTAGTTTCATACACATAAATTAAGAAAGTCAATTAATATTATCACTTGATAATTGATATTTATATAAAATGTCATCATTTTTCCTTTATATAAAGTTAGGAACTACTAATATAAGAGAGAATTTCTAAAACATAAGAGACATTTATGAATAATATAAGAAAGTAAATAATTTATTCATATAAAAAATGTACAAACGACAAGTAAATTGAAAGAAATTGTTTTTTCTTATTCTAAAAAGTATTAAATACATGGAGTATCTAAAAATATTCCTATTATAATCGTTATTATTTTGTAATTTAATGAATCTTATCAATTTATAGTTTGAAAATAATTTAAATAAACTTTCAAAAGTTAATTGTGATCTCATAATTTAAAATGGAGGAAGTAATATAGCTTCTTATTACATTTAAACCTTGTTAAATTCATGTAATTAGTTTATATTTGTAATTATATTTGAAAGTAGGAATATTATTATAGAGATAAAAAATTAATTTACAAAATAATGTGATAAAATATAATTAGTTGATAATCCACGATACATATATGAATTATAACAATTCAAGATTTTATTTATAATTTAAAATATTTATTAAATTAAATAAATATTTTATTGAATATTTTATTTATGTGGTTGTTGTTAGTAAATAATTGTGAATTAAATTTATTAGATAATACTCTAATTTAATTTAATAGTTAGAGAGTTGTTAAAGATAACATGAAGTGTTATATTCTTTCTTTTTTTAATGCTATATTATTGTTTTAATTTAATAATTTAAAATGAATGCGTTAAATTATTATAATGAGATTATAATTTTGGGATATTTGGATTAAGTGAAAAATTTATTTAGTAAGTTGTAATTAGTTTATTTAACTAAGATTGGATATGAAATCCAAAGAAATAATATGGGACTATAAACTATTTTATAAATTATTTATTAAAATAAATTAAAGTAGTTTTACATAGATTTACCCAAACAAGGCTTAAAGATATTAAGTCTTTATTTTTAAAAGTGTTTTGTCAAACAAAGCCTTATGGGTTTTGAATTTGAATTTGATTTAAAAAATAATAATAATAATAATAATAATAATAATAATAATAATATAATTAATATTTTTATAACTAATATAAGTTTAAGTTTTGTAACTATTTTTTTTAATATCTGGCATATAATGGCTATCAGTTTCTTTTATATCTTTAGCATAATGATAGTTGGCTATCTGGAAATACTAAGAAAGAAAAGAAAGAAAATTACGAGAGAATTAGTGTGACATGACTAGAAAATAGGTATACATCACCCATCTTGAGTGCATGAATATATGGTATAAAATTCAAATACAACTTAATTATACAACGATTAAGTGTAAAATACGACAAAACATGTGTTGTGAGTTTTAATACAAATATTGTTATCTAGACAATATCCACACTCGATTGAGTCCACATTACATTTATTATCACACTTATTTAGCAGAATAGTGAGGACTACTAATGCTATTATACGGGATAGATCACTCTCCGTTCCCGATTGCTAGTCCTGCTACGTTCTCATTTCACGAAGAGAACAATGAAAGTAAAAGGTGAGCTCAACTAGCCCGATGAAATATTATGACTAAGTTAATGCAGAATAAATTATTATTAGTCTTGATAATGTTAAGCGATAAAATATAATAGACATCAAGTTTAGCTGCGTGGAATAAACAATCCATTAAAAAAAAGTCAAGTAGAGAATAAAATCTACTATCTTTTATGATTTAAAGGTTTTCATCACTTTTATCATTGAGACTCGACAATAAATAATTCACATCATCCACACTTACGACGAGGATATTCATTAGTATCCGACCACAAATTATCCATGCACTACAAAAGGCAAATGATATTAAGATGTATTCAACAATGGTCATGATCATGCCAACAAGCTGTCCATCAATGCACTCTGAGGCCGATGAGGACTTTTACCACATCATTTGTAACATTACGATTAAGTGATTATACCGAATTAATCTTGAGTCATAATCATACCAAGTCCATCTATGCACTCTGAATACATATGACTTTCAACATAATATAAACATGAGGATGATGACAATGATATAAAATTCAATAAAACAAATTCAAGAATTAATTTATCCAGAACTAATAACGTCCAAATTGTCGACATGATACTTCTTTGTAGAGTAAAATTCAAGAATGCTCGGGAAGAATATTTCCATGAAAGATCTTTGGATGAAGCGCAAATATCAAGGATATTCCACTAATTTCATGGAGTATAGAAGTCAAAACTTTAACTTGTTGAGTATAATAAAGAATGGAATAACAAAAGAAATCATCGAGGCATCGATAAACCGCATACAGACGAGTTATTCAACAGAATAATAAATAACGGAACTAGGTAAATGCGTAAGCGCCTGACAAGATATTCAACAAAATAATAAATAATGGAACCGGTCGTGCGTAGCAGCGCAAAGCAGGATATTCAGCGAATAATAAAGAATGAAATAACAGCGAATTCATCGTAAATGCGATAGGTACCCAGACGAGGTTATTCTAAGGAATAATAAATAATAGAACAGTCATTGTGTAAGCCTTACAGACGAGGATGTTCAACAAAATAATAAAGAATAGATCGAGAAGAATTTCACATGTGTATGCGGTGCTTGGCATAGGCGAGTTATTCAACGTAATGATAAAGAATGGAATATGGAAGAATTTCACCAAGTATAGGGTAGCTTGGCATTATCGAGTTATTCCAGCCAGAATAAAAAATGGAATAACGAAGTTCTCTTCATGAATAAATTATCATATATAATTATCATATCATGAAGAGAACGTGAATCTTATCATTGAATACTAATTATTCATTCTTTATTTATTATTAAACATTATTGATACCCATTGGAACATCTGTCTGTGCACGAATCACCCTTTGACACGGATTAGATTATTATTATTTACATTAGGAATATCTGTCGATTACCAAATTCACTTTGACACAGATTTAGATTATTTATTTTTTTGGAATATCTATGCGTGCATGATTCATGGATTGATTACATTATTTATTATTACATTGGAATAAGTATACTGATTTGGTCTATCCGTGCTGGTGATAATTCTTGAACTTGTATTTCATTCGTTGTGCATATACTTGAATGTTGTGATAGTGTGAATGATCTTGATATCATGGTAGTAGTGCAAGGGATGATGTGGATTATTTATTAGTATGTTGGTCACGGAAAAAGTGATGGATAAATGTAAAAGTGATAAACCGTAAATTATGGTGATACAATGCGTAAGATACTAAAGATAAGTAGATTATTCTCTATTGTATATTATCGATTGAAACTTGACATAAATTTAAACGGATTATAGCTTTCAATTATTTATTACTTATTTTATACCATATTCAGATGAAATGTGATGATATACTATTTGAGAAGCGTCATGATTGATATCAAAGCTTATGGATATAATCCGTGCATTTGAGATGTGAGACAAGAACTAGGAGGGGAGGCAGAATTCCTTCGCTAGTATAACCTACCTAAGTTTATTTGGCATTTAATTGGTGATCGAGAATATAGGGATAATATGTGATATGTTAATTAACCCTTATTACGTGGCGGTGTTTGAAAATGGCATCCGAGAATGTTGAGAACATCAATGGAGCCACGGGAGACCGTTGAGTCTCCACGAGATCAATAATCGGGGTAATGTGCATCGAAGGCGACAATCCTCGCAGGCAACAACAACCTTGACCGGATGATGAGCGATGGAATGTTCGGAGGCTTTATGAAATTCATGCGACATCGGCAAGAGTGGCTCTGTACAAAATGCGGGGTGGAAACAACGGCAACTCTCGATGGTCACCATTAAGCGATTCAAGGAACTGGGGCGACCATAGTTTTTGGAGAGCCAGAAACCACTTAAAAGCGGAGACGTGGATAAAGCAGATCTGCAAGATATTTGATGTCTTAGGATGCTCCGAGGAGTAAAAGGTTCCCTTTTCCACCTTCATGTTGCGTGTAGAGGCAGATTACTGGTGGAAATCTATAAAACGTACTCAACCTGCCGCACTGAAGATGACTTAGGAGAAGTTTCAAGAATTGTTCAATGACAAGTACTTTCCCAAAAGTATTCGTCACATGAAAGAGGTAGAGTTCATCAAGCTGGAGCAAAACAACATGACCATATCGCAGTACGAAGCCAAGTTTGACGAATTATCCCGGTTTGCGTCCTATTTGGTTTATAATGAGGAGAGAATGACGCGAATGTTTCTAAGAGGTTTGAAACCCGAGATTCGTCAATATCTTATCTCTCATAAACTGTGTTTATATTCAGATGTTGTTAATATGGCTCAGTTATTGGAGCGCGATAATGAGTCAATCCAACCAAAAGGGAGCAGCCGACAAAATGATAATACTAGTGATAGCGGTCATCGAAGCGGTGACAATAAGCGTGGAGGGAATCAACATGCCAGAAATGGTAACCACTTCGGTGGTAATCATGGCCAAAACAACAAGAATGGACATTTCAAGAAGAGGAGATTCAACAATGATGGAAAGGCGTCGGCACAATACCCGTTGTTAAGGAAGGGAAGCGACCACTATCATATGCTTCAAATGTGGAGGAGGACACATCGGTCAAAGCTGTGCGATGCCGTCCAAAGCATGTTATAATTGTGGAAGAGAAGGTCACCTTGCCCGATTTTGTCGTTCATAGAAGACAAGTTCAACTAGGATGGAGGCACCAAAGGGCGTCCCAAAAAGTCAAAGCCAAGTGGTCTGAGGAGAGCATTTTTCGTGACCTCTCGAAAGCAAGGAACGAGCGAGGTCATCACGGGTAAGCTTATCATAAACTCTATCGAAGTTTATACCTTATTTGATACCGATTCTACCCATTCTTTTATTTCTCCTACTTGCGCTCCAGCGTTTAAATTTGACTCCGGAGAAATTAGACTTTGACTTATCTGTTTGAAACTCCATTGGGAGAAACCTTCATTACATCCTTTGTTTATAAGTCTTGTTTGGTTCAAATCGGTACCCTCACATTACTTGTCGATCTTATTTCATTGAAAATACTTGCATTTGGCGTAATTTAGGGATTGATTGGTTAACTACTCATCATACAAAAATTGATTGTTTTCGTAAGGTTGTTAGCTTTCATATTCCTAACCAACCTATTATGCGAATTCAACAACCAAACCATTAAAATCAATCTTGTCATCTCAAAGCCATAAAGTTATTCGTTTATTGAAAAGCGGATGTCAAGCTTTCTTAGCTCATGTCACGGATCTAAACAAAATAAATCGGTTTTGAATGATATTTCTATTGTTAATGAATTTCTGATGTATTCACTGAAGAACTTCACAGCCTACCCCGAGGCGTGAAATTGAATTTTTTGTATCGACCTTGAACTTCGATACAAAACCCATTTCAAAGCCCCATATCGAATAGCTCTATTGAACTTGAGGAGTTAAAGACCCAAGCTGCGAGGAATTGTTAGACATCGGTTTCATTCATCCTAGTACTTCTCCTTGGGGTGCTCCTGTTCTATTCGTGAAGAAGAAAGATGGGAGTATGCGACTTTGTATTGATTATCGGGAATTAAATCATGTCACCATCAAAATATCCATTGCCTCGCATTGATGACCTGTTTGACCAGTTGCAAGGCGCCAAATTTTTTTCAAAGATTGATCTTCTTTCCGGATATCACCAATTGAAGATTAGAACCGATGACATTCCAAAGACAGCTTTCAGAACTCGGTACGGACATTATAAATTCCTAGTCATGTCTTTTGGATTAACTAATGCTCCTGCTGCCTTCATGGATATGATGAACCGAGTATTCAGGGAATATTTGGATCACTTTGTGGTCGTCTTTATTGATGACATCCTTATTTATTCCAAAAGTCATGAAGATCATGAGCAACACTTGAGGCTGATACTCCAAAAGCTTCGTGAATATAAGCTTTATGCCAAGTTGAAGAAATATGAGTTCTGGCTTGAGGAAGTAGTATTCCTTGGGCACGTGGTATCAAGTCATGGAATATCTGTTGACCCGGCAAAGATTGAAGCTATTCAAAGCTGGGAACAACCTAAATCAGTGACCGAAGTACGTAGCTTTCTCGGCTTAGCTGGTTATTATCGGAGATTCGTAGAAGGGTTTTCTCGAATCGCTACTCCATTAACTTAGCTGACTCGGAAAGATACAAAATTCGGTTGGAGTGAGGAATGCGAGAAGAGTTTTCAAGAACTCAAGAGGAGACTCATTACATTACGATAATACCATCCTGCTCGGAGGATTTGTCATCTCTGATGATGCTTGAGGCAAAGGGTTAGGATGTGTTCTCATGCAACATGGGAAAGTCATAGCCTATGTCTCTCGGCAACTCAAAGAATATGAGAGAAATTATCCTACTCATGATCTAAAGTTGGCAGCTGTTGTCTTCGCACTTAAAATTTGGAGGCATTACTTGTATGGGGAGAAAATGGAGATCTTTACGGATCATAAAAGCCTCAAATATTTCTTCACTCAAAAGGAACTCAACATGCGACAGAGACGTTGACTTGAGCTATTGAAAGATTATGATCATACCATCAATACCATCCTGAAAAGTTTAACGTGGTGGTGGCGCATTGAGTAGAAGATCATCTGCGGTGCGAGTGCGATATTGTCAACGAAAGGCCCATTTTGTATGACTTGCAAAGGATGGAGATAGAGATAAAGACTCAGGGACCCACGTGATGATGGTGAATATATGAGTAGAACCCGACTTTAATCGATAAAGTTAAAGTCGCTCAAGCTACTGGACACAGGGAGGCGTCGTATGAGGAAGAAAGTACAAGAAGGTGTTATGCGGAAGCAAGAATCGATGAAGAAGGAATACTTTGAGTCAACTCCGGACTTTGTGTTCTAACGATCCTGAGTTAAATTATAAAATCATGATGGGGCGCACAACACACCGTTTGCAATCCATCACAGGAGTACCAAAATGTATCGTGATCTTGACATACATTTTGGTGGAACAATATGAAGAGAGAGATAGCCTTTGTTTATCTCAAGGTGTCTAACTTGTCAACGAAGTCAAGGCGGAACATCAAGTACCAAAAGGTCCATTGCAACCACTTGAAATTCCGAATGGAAGTGGGAGCACATTACCATGGATTTCGTTCTTTGGTCTTCCCAAGGTTTCTCAAGGCATAGATGCAATTTGGGTCATTGTTGATAGATTGACCAAGTCTGCTCATTTCTTACCAATACGAGAAACTTATACACTTGAACGTCTTGCTCGTATGTACACAAACGAGATTGTAAGACTGCATGGTATGCCAGTATCCATAGTTTATGATCGATACCCAAGATTCACTTCATGATTTTGGGTTAGTTTACAAAAAGCTATGGGCACGAATTTATGATTTAGTTCGGCATATCATCCTCAGACGGACGGACAATCAGAGAGGACTATTCAAACTCTTGAAGATTTATTAAGACTCTGTGTCCTTGACTTCAAGGGAAGTTGGGACAAGTTCTTACCATTAGCGGAGTTTTCTTACAACAACAGTTATCAAACAAGTATTGGCATGGCTCCATTCGAGGCGTTGTATGGAAGAAAGTGTTGTTCTCCAGTATGTTGGGATGAGATGGGTGAAGCAACATTGTTGGGGCCGGATCCTGACTTTGCCAAAAGAGTTCATGGCAAAAACCAATCAGAATGAATCTTGCCATCGTCAGCCTTTTTCTAGAGTGGTACGTATGACTACGGAAAAGATTCAAAAGATCCGACAACGTATAAAAACCTCACAAGACCGACAAAAGAGTTATGTTGATCTTCATTGAAAGGACGTGAAATTCGATATTGGGGATCATGTGTTGTTACGTGTTGCTCCATAGAAAGGAGTTACGAGATTTGGAAAGAGAGGAAAGCTCAATTCTCGATTCATTGGCCCATTTTTAATCCTCGATCGAGTAGGGACTGTAGCCTATAGACTCACTTTACCGCCAAGTTTGTCTCGTGTTCATAACGTTTTTCATATATCCATGTTACGTAAATATGTGAAAGACCCGAACCACATTATTGAGTTAGAACCGAACAAAATAGCAGAAGATTTAACGTATGAAGAGGTTCCTGTTCAAATCTTGGATAAGAAGGAACATATTCTACGCTCGAGGTTATACCTCAAGTCAAAGTTTTATGGAGGAACACGATGTTGAGGAAATGACACAGGAGTTAGAATCTGAAATGAAATCAAGGTATCTTACCTCTTCAACATACTAGAGTAATCACCCTAATTTCGAGGGCTTAAATTTCATAAGAAGGGAGATTGTAAGACCCCAACTTTTATGAATAAAGATGAATTTTCTATAATTATCATTTTTGAATATTATGGAATGAATTTGATATAATGTTATAGTTGTGGGTAATATTTATAAATTTTGCAAAATGCATGAAGTTGTTATATAATATTCGATTGGTCGGGGAATATTCGTATGCCAGCACAATCATTGGTGGACTCCATAATGGAATTATTGTCGGATTGAGAAAACGACAAAATTTTTTTATGAAAATAACGGCGGAAGTTTAACCGTTAACTGTTGAAACAACCGGTGTTAAAATTACAGTAATACACGTGGTTGCATAGTAGCACATGGTATTGATTATTGATGCTTACGTGAGAAGTCACTCAGTTTTGTTCAATTATTGCTACAATAATTGCTACATAGTATCTCACATTATTTGATTCAATTATTGTCGATATTTTATATATTATTAAATCAATAATTGAGATGACAGAGTTATTAATATTATTATTTGCAATATTAACGATGTCTAGAAGTTCGCCGAGGAGAGGTTTGGTCACCTAATTGCAAGGGCATGATCAGGAGAAATCTTTATTGAAAGCCCCCTCTTTCGTGGGAATGACCTGGTCAATTAATATTATGAATTATAATAATGATGATAAATGTTGTTAAAAATATTGAGGTGATTTTATGAAGTATTTGTCGTAAATATTGGCGTATTATTTGGACCCCCATTTACCCATTTTTCAAAATAACCGGTAGAAAGTTATTAAGTATATATATATATATATATATATGGTTCACGGGTGGCATGAATGATTAAAGGGAAAGGGGGGGGGGAGAATAATGTATCCAGGGAGTACTATATATATATATATATATATATATATATATATATATGTATTTGAAAGTGGTGGAAGTCACAGGGGTTGAAACTTAGTGACTTATTTTATTACATATATATATATATATATATATATATATATATATATATTATAAGTTTTGTTTTTTATGAAAATAGAATATATTATATTTTATTTAAAAGATTTTATTTTATTAGAATATTTTATAGTAAACCAATCTGGACCGTCTCGTTTAAAAGTAAATCAATCTGGACTATTCATAAATTAGTTACTATTCAGTCCATTCTCCTATAAATAGAAGCTCATTCCTTCATTATTTCTTACGAATTCCTTTTGAAACTCTAGAGAGAGAAACTATAGAGAGAAAGAAGAAAAGTATTACTTTACTTCACTACTTCTATATCCGGTTTGTTCTAAGGTAAGTGGTATTATTTCTTTTCGTATTCATGAAGAGAACTTCATATTATACATTTTTTATTCTATTAGAATAACTTTTATATGTAGGCTACCCTATACTTGGTGAAATTCTTCTATTATTCCATTCTTTATCATTATGTTGGAATAACTTTCGTCTGTCTAAAATACCGCATACATGGTGAAATTCTTCTATTATTCCATTCTTTATTATTACATTTGGAATATCACATGCATACGTTTACGCATGACACGGTTCCGTTATTTATTATTACATTTGAAACATCCACAGCCGGTGCGAATTTACTTTGACTGGTTTCATTATTTATTATTCTCTTTGGAATATCACATCATGCGTTTACGCATGACTGAATTAGATTATTTATTATTACATTGGAATAACACATGCATGCGGTCTATTGCATGCACGGTGATTTCTTTTGTTATTCCATTCTTTATTATACTCGGTTGGTTAAAGTTTTGACTTCTATACTCCATGAAATTAGTGGAATATCCTTGATATTTGCGCTTCATCCGATATCTTTTCATGGAAATATTCTTACGAGCATTCTTGAATTTTACTCTACAAAGAAGTATCATGTTGACAATTTGGACGTTATTAGTTCCTGGATAAATTAATTCTTGAATTTGTTTTATTGAATTCTTATATCATTGTCATCATCCTCATGTTTATATTATGTTGAAAGTCATATGTGGCCTGTAGTGCATAGATGGACTTGGTATGATTATGACCAAGGATTAATCGGTATAATCATGACTGTAATATTACAAATGATGTGGTAAAAGTCCTCATTGGCCCATAGTGCATTGATGGACAGTTGTTGACATGATCATGACCATTGATGAATACACGAATATCCTTGGCCCGTAGTGCATGGATAATTTGTGGTTGTGATACTAATGAATATCCTTGGCCCGTAGTGCATGGATAATTTGTGGTTGTTATACTAATGAATATCCTTGGCCGTAGTGCAAGGATTATATGGATTATTTATTAAGCTGAGTCCCAGCGATAAAAGTGATGAAAAACCTTTTAAATCATAAAAGATAGTAGATTTTATTCTCTACTTGACTCATTTAATGGATTGCTTGTTCCGCTGCAGTTAAACTTGATGTTTGTTATATTGTATCAGTTTAACACTGTTGAAGGCTAACGATAATTTATTCTATATTATCTTAGTCATAATATTTCTTACTGGGCTATTTGAGCTCAGCCTTTTACTTTCATTGTTCTCTTCAGGAAATGAGAACGTAGCAGGGACTAGTTAGGGAATCTGTAAAGCGTACTCAACTTGTGACGACCCCAAAATAGGTATACATCACCCATCTTGAGTCGCCAAATACATGGTACAAAATTCAAATACAACTTAATTATACAACAGTCGTGTAAAATACGACAAAACATGTGCTGGGAGTTTTAATACAAATATTGTCATCTAGACAATATCCACACTCAATTGAGTTCTCATTACATTTATTATCACACTATTTAATAGAATAGTGAGGACTACTAATGCTATTATCTAGACCGTCACTCCGTTCCCCGACTAGTCCCTGCTACGTTCTCATTTCCTGAAGAGAACAATGAAAGTAAAAGGGTGAGCTCAACTAGCCTAGTAAGAAATATTATGACTAATATAATGCAGAATAAATTATCATTAGTCTTCAACAATGTTAAATTAATAAAACACAATAATCATCAAGTTTAACTGCAGCATAACAAGCAATCCATTAAAAGAGTCAAGTAGAGAATAAAATCTACTATCTTTTATGATTTAAAAAGGTTTTTCATCACTTTTATCATTTGAGACTCGACTTAATAAATAATCCACATCATCCCTTTTTTCGACCGAGGATATTCATTAGTATCACGACCATAAATTATCTATGCACTACACGCCAATGATATCCGTGTATTCATCAATGGTTATAATCATGCCAACATTCCATCCATCAATGCACTACGGGCTAATGAGGACTTTACCACATCATTTGTAACATTATAGTCATGATTATCTTTGATTAATCCACAGTCATAATCATACGGTCCATCTATACTATTTCAGCCACGAGATGACTTTCAACATAATATAAACATGAGGATGATGACAATGATATAAGAATTCAATAAAACAAGTTCAAGAATTAATTTATCCAGGAACTAATAACGTCCAAATTGTCAACGTGATACTTCTTTGTAGAGTAAAATTCAAGAATGCTCAGAAGAATATTTTCATGAAAAGATACTGGATGAAACACAAATATCAAGGATATTTCACTAATTTCATGGAGTATAGAAGTCAAAACTTTAACCAACTAAGTATAATAAAGAATGGAATAACAAAAGAAATCACCACGCATTAGATAGACCGCACAGACAGGTTATTCCAACAGAATAATAAAAAATGGAACCAGGTCATGCATAAACGCACAAACATGATATTCCAACAGATTAATAAATAATGGAATCAGGTCATGCGTAAGCTTAGCAGACGGGATATTCAAAGGAATAATAAAGAATGAAATAACAACGAGAATTCATCATAAATGCGATAGACCGCATGCATGAGTTATTCTAACAGAATAATAAATAATGGAACCGAGTCATGTGTAAAGCGCGCAGACGAGGATGTTCCAATGAGAATAATAAAGAATGGATGCGAAGAATTTCACCATGTATGCGGTACAAGGCATAGGCGAGTTATTCAATATAATGATAAAGAATGGAATAATGGAAGAATTTCACCATGTATCACGGTACTTTGAATGAGCGAGTTATTCCAACATAATGATAAAGAATGGAATAACAGACGAATTTCACCAAGTATAGGGTAGCCCGCGTAAATAGGTTATTCCAACAGAATAATAAAGAATGGAATAACAAAAGTTCTGTTCATGAATACGAAAGAAATAATACCCCTCACGAGTATAACAAATAATATCCCTTACCTTATAAAGAAGAATACTCCGACGGGTAGGACGGGGATATACTTGAAGAAACTTGCACTACGCTCAAAGCTTTCTTAAACTCTAAAGAAAATACACTCAAGATTATAGAAGAAGAATTCTCTCTACAGTTTCTCTCTCTAGAGTTTCAGTGAATTCGTAAGAAATAATGAAGGAATGAGCTTCTATTTATAGGAAAATAGACTGAATAGTAACTAATTCCTAAACGGTCCAGATTGATTTACTTTTAAACGGATGGTCCAGATTGGTTTACTATAAAATATTCTAATAAAATAAATTCTTTTAAATAAAATATAATATATTCTATTTATAATCTAATAAAACGAATAACTTTATAAAAGTATTCTATTTTATATAAAAAGATTTTTTTACTATGCAAATATTATGCGAGCCTTTATGCAAATACTATGCATAATAAAATATAATATATTCTATTTATAGTCTAATAAAATGAATAACTTTATAAAAGTATTACATTTTATATAAAAAGATTTTACTATGCAAAATACTATGCATAATAGAATATAATATATTCTATTTATAGTCTAATAAAGCGAATAACTTTATAAAAGTATTACTGCTTTTATATAAAAGCTTTTACGTTTTATTACATTAATAATACTAATAAAATAAAACTTCATCATCATTATTATAATTCACACTATTAATCGACCGAAGTCGTTCCAGGAAAGAGGGGCTTTCAATAAGGATTCTTTCTTATTGGCGCGCAATTAGGTGACCAAACCTCTCCTTGGCAGAACTTCTATACATCGTTAATATTGCAAATAATAATATTAATAACTCTATCATCTCAATTATTGATTTAATAATATATAAAATATCGACAATAATTGAATCAAATAACGTGAGATACTATGCAACAATTACTGCAGCAATAATTGAACAAAACTTAGTGACTTCTCACGTAAGCATCAATAATCAATACCATGTGCTACTATGCAACCACGTGTATTACTGTACTTTTACTACCGAGTAGTTCAATAGTTTTAACGGTAAAACTTCCGCCGTTATTTTCATAAAAATATTTTTGTCGTTTTCTCAATCCGACAATAATTCCGTTAATGGGGTCCATAAATGATTGTGCAAGTAAATGCATTATATTCCCCGACAAAAAGAATATTCCCCGACCAATCGAATATTATATAACAACTTGAATACTTTTCAAAAATTCTAAATATTATCCACAACTATAAAACTATATCAAATTTACTCCATAATATTCAAAAAAAAAAATTCGAGAAATTTAAATCTTTATTCATAAAATTTGGGGTCTCACAATTAGAGGGAGAGTTTGAGAGAAAGATTCCTGAGAATTTCAAAATAATTTCTGTGTTTTAGCAAGGATTGTTCAAGCAACAGAAGATATATTTCAAAAACTCTATTATATATATGAATATTTTATATTCACGAGTTTTATGTTTTCTGTGAATTCAAGTTGGGTGAATTGTTGTTATATAAATTGAATTGTTGAAATTGTGTGAAATTGTGATGTTAGAATTAGCATTTAGACAAGGAATTAGTGTGCTTATTATGTTAAAGAGGAAGAAACTAATTACAGTGACTATATGCATATATATATAGCTTATGAAAGTACCAAATTTGGTGGTTAATTTATAAACTAATCTATAAATTGAGCCTTAAATATGTTAATTCAGTAAGAAATGAAGAGAACGTAGTTTGAATGAGTTAATTTGGTGTAGAATTGTGATCACAGTGTTAATTTTTGCCAAGGATGTCAAAAATGGAGTTTTTGGTATTAAACATGGAATTTAAAGAATTTAAATTGGTTGTAGTTGTTGATTAATTTTTAAGTTGGTAGATATGTAAGGAACAATGTTTATATGAGTTCTATAGCATTTGGGTGTGTTTAAATCACTGTTTTGTGAATGAAATTCGTGATAGTTGGGCTAAACATAGTGTTTAAAATAGACTGCGTAGTTTTTTGTTGTGCACGCAGTAAGAATCTTATTTGAGTATCAATCTGACAGAAGCCTTGATTGTAATAGTCATGTAGATCCTGAACTTAAGTATAGTGCGGTGCATGCATAACTTTGATCGAGAGGTAGTGATGCTTGTTTCTTATGCAAACCTTGAAAATCTATTGTAACTTAGTCTAATGAGATGTTAATGTAATAAACATGTAATGAAGAGATTAAAATAGAATCGTATCATGTGATTAGTAATTCCAAAGTTGTAAAAAGATTAGTAAGTTATGAAAGCGATACATTATGATTTAATGTACACATGAGTAATGAATAAGTGTTTTGAAGTTAACACTTGTGATTTCTGAAATGCATATGGTATCAAGTAAAACTTGTACTAAAGTAACAAGTTTAACTAAGAGTGAGTTCTATTTTGGAAAGTGGATGTTAGTATATCTAATAAATATTGTGATTCTAATAATATATGTAGGTGAACGTGAGTTATAATTAATAACTTACGCACAAAGCAAGTTCCTTACCTTAAACTTTAATTGAGCAAGTTCTTTTATCCTTCAAATTTATTTGAGCAAGCTCTAACCCTAACTTTATTCGAGCAAATTTTGAATTCTAATCATTGTTGATTTATTCTAACTTGTTTATAGTTAAGTAAGTTTCTTTAGTTTCATTCTTTTATAGTGAATGCAACTTCTTGAACTCTAATCTCTAATATTGATCCGTCATATTTCATTTACTTTGCACAAGTTATTATCATGTTGAACAAGCTTTGTTTCCAGCTTGTTAGCAGTTAATGTATGTTTAGTAATTCAATTTCTTATTTGACAAGATCATAACCTTAGCTTAATATTGTTCAAGTAAGGTTTATTTTTTTATTCAATGCTTATGATTTTTAGTTATTTATAAGCATGAGTCTAATGTATAGTTGGTTCAACTATGATTCTTGATCATTTTACATTAAATTGTTATTGAACACTCGTAGTGTTATTAAGTCTTGTTGATTTAACTAATCCTTTAGTTGATGATCGTGAAACTCTAAATTACCCTTGAAGCTTATCCAAACCAAACTTTCTTTGGTGCGGACTTGTATTCTAAAACTGCGAAGAACAACCCTATTATAGGGGAGTTATTTTACGCGATATGTTTAGATGTTTGTGCATAATACATGGTACGAAAGGCTGATCACCCTAAGTATGGGGAGTCCCTACAGTATTACTGTTTAGGTTATAAAGTTGAAAGATTACTTGTAACCGTGGACATAGTTCGTGGTTTTGTGACCCTCAGTTACATTTTGTATGTTGATATCAGTTTTTGATTATCATTGGCAGAGTATTATTCAACTCTGATGAGCTTATTCATTGGCATTTATTATGCAATTGTTATTCATTGCTATTTCAAGTGAGCATTTGTTTTGCTCACTCTTGTATATATATATACTAATTGCAGCTAAGGTTGAGAAGGTCGATGAACCTACCACTAGCAAAGGAAAAGAGAAAATGAACAAGTGATGAAGACTTGTAATTTATTTATTGTCATGATGATAGACTTTTTATTCAATGATGTGAAGTAATTATTTTATTGGGAGACTCTTGATTTAATGATGTAACCCGTTTAATGGGAAGATTGATGGTTTAATTTTTATTATAATTGGATAGTTAGATATGAATTAATGGAAACTGAACACCAAATCTTGTGGGAATGAAGTACCTAGATTTGGGGGTGTCATAGGTTGGTATCAAAGCTTTAGGTTATGAACCTTAGGTGGGGAAAAGCCTTAGGAAGTAACCTTATAGGAATTTGAAAAGATAGTGGTGATAAACTCTTATCGAATTTTAAGAAAGAAGTAATAAAACACTTTATGTGCTTTTGTGATTGCAACCTATGTGCTCGTGAGTGTCAAGTAGTAATGATTAGTAATTAAAACTTAAAATTTTATTGTCAGGATGGCTAATGTAGGAGAATCCAGTCAGGCTAGGGAGGAAGGACCCCAGATGCCTAGAGAGGAGGAGCCTCGAGATATTCAGGTGGTTTGGGAACAACTACTGTCATGAGAGTCATCTTCGTTGATCACAGTGGTTGAGCAGGAGGGCTTACCTGATGAGGATGATGAGGTAGAGACGGATGAGGAGGATCCTGTTGAGCTACCACAGTCGGATGGGGACGAAGAGGACGAGGAGGAAGAGTTTCCACCAAACTCGATCGCTTCCCGTATGTACGAAGAAATACATGACCGTAATGTGGAACTGCAGGATAGAATCGAGGAGTTTGAAGAGATAGTAGCTGAACAGAAGACCTCGATGGCGCAGAAGGACGATGAGATTAGAGATTTAGATGGACGACTATGTAATGTCGAATGGAAGCTGATTCACACTGAAGGAGAGAACGAGTAAATGATAGAGGAGATTGTAGAACTGAAGAACAAATTGAAAGAAGAGTCTACTAAGAGGGCAAGAGCCGAGGACGTAGACGAGGAAGCTTCTCAACGAGCCGTGGTAGCAGAGAGAGAGGTACAAGTAAAGAAGATCAAGATGGAGGAGATGAATAGCGTTTTCAACACCATTGTAAACCGAGCTCGGGATCGAATCATGTATTATCCAATTCAGTTCGAGACGCTGCCATGGTACATGCTAGACCACCGAACAATGTTCCGTATTATGGAAGAGGAGCATCGTAAGGCTCATGGAGATAGAGAAATTTTCGATGTAAGTAGGTGAGAATCGAGAACTGGTTTTGCAACATTTATTGTGAGTTTAAATACAAATATTGTCTTCTAGCAAACAATATCACACACCAAATAAGTCCTCAATATACAATTATTCAATTATTCAACTATTTTGAGAAATAGTGAGGGCTGCTAAAACATCTTTCTAGAACCATCACTCCATACCCCGACTAGATCCTGTTATGTTCTCACCTTCTGAGAAGAGAAATGGAACAAAAAGGAAAAGGGTGAGCTCAGCTAGCCCAGTAAAGAATATTATAAATAAGATAATATACAAAAAATTATCATTAGTCTTCAACAGGGAAAAATCTGATAAAATATAATAGACAACAAATTTTAGATCAACAACTGCAGCGGAAACAACAATCCATTAGAAGAGTCAAGTAGAGAATGAGTTCTACTATCTTCTAAGATTTAAAAGTCCATCATCAATATTTTATCCCTGTAACAACAATCAATATACATCTTTAATCAAATAGTCATCTTTGCACTACAGGCCAAAGATATTCATTCGTATCACCAGTTGGTCATGTTCATCTCAACACTGTTCATCATTTGCACTACGGGCCAAAGATATTCATCGATTAATCATTCATCTTTGCACTACTGAGCCAAAGATATTGATAATATCATCATTTAGGACTGAGGATGATGAAAAATATTTTAAAGAAAATGAATCCAGTGAGACAGAAGGACAAATATTAGGGATTCATATTACAGTTTATCCAAGATCAATAATAGTCCATAATAACCAAATTTTGAAGCAGAATTCAAAAATAACGATCAAAACATGGATACAATCAAAGATAGTAACCATAATAGACATCTTGGACAAAAAGAAAAATTTCATTTTTTGATGAATAGAATAGCATATTAGTGAATTCGTGAATAAAGTCAGTATCGTGAATAGTAATCTCGAGCACAAAAAGTTCCAAATTTGATTAAAAAGTTAGGATCAATATTTGGCATAATGATATTGAAGAAAATAATATCATATGAGAAGAAAATAACATCCCTTACCTCAAAATAACGGTACTTCTGATCGGAATATCGGATAGAAAGCCGAAGGAAACTTGTACCGAACAACAACTCTCAAAGTATCAAAATACTCACAAAAATATGCTCGAGAATCTAGAGAGAAAGAAAACTTGTTTCTGGTGTGATTTTCAATTCTAACCTAAGCGTCTATTTATAGGAAAATGCTAGAACGCCATAGGAGACTAAAATAATAAAATATTATTATCTTTATATTCCTTCCACGCATGCCCACTTTGTTAAAAGCCTAGCATGCCAATTCTAAATTTTTCAATGACCCACATGTTATTAACACCAACCAAAGTGGGTCCCACCCATAATTTAATAAAAATTATTTTATTTTCAAAACTTCAATAATTCATAGAAAATAGCCCATTTATCAAAAAAATCTGAATTTTATGTCCATTCACTTTGAAATCGAATTCTCTACAACTTTGTAGCTTTGAGTTTTTCCAAATTCCAAACAAAAAATATCCAAAATCCACAAACTGGTGATTTTAATACCTCCATTCTGACAAAATACTGATAAAACACCTCAGCATTAATTCCTTCATTAATAACCACATAAAATAAATAAATCCATCATTTATATCAAATAAATATTTCATTATCATATAAATCAATAATTAATTATTCACAAATAATATTACGAGAATCACAATTATGATGATCGGTAGTTCTCGAAGGAAAGGGGCTTTCAATAAGGATTTCTCCTTCTTGGCGCCTTGATTAGGTGACCAAACCTCTCCTTGTGAGAACTTTCTAGACATTGCCAATAATGTTATCTAATAATATTATTCAAATAATATGAATTATTGATCGATAATGGAAAATATATGCATTGACAATTATTGAAACAATAATAATATAAACTAACAACGTGACAATTATTGAATCAATAAAATAAAATATTGAGCAATAACTCTTTGTAACAATTATTGAGTAGTGCCTTCTACGTGCGAATCAATAATTCAATAATAATATGCAATACCATGTACTACTGTGCAACCACGCATATTACTGTATTTTAACCACAAGGTAACCCAACAGTGTTAAAGGTAACAATTACACCGTTATTCATAAAAACTCATACTTTGTCATTTTCTTCCTCCGACAGTTATTCTGTTATGGGGCCCACAATTGACTGCGCCGTCGTACGAATATTCTCGACAAAAAGAATATTCCACGACCAAACGAATATTCCCCGATAGAAATGAATATTTTATAACCACTTGCTTATTTTGCAAAATTTGCACATTTCACCAATAACAAAAGCATTATATCAAATTAACACCTTATTAATTTAGAATAATGAATAGAGGAAAATTCAATTTTATTTATAATAAGTTGGGGCCTTACAACCTCTCCTCCTTATAAAATTTCGTCCTCGAAATTGACGTACGTACCTAGTGTTTCGAAAAGGTGAGGGTACCTCACTTTCATTTCTGATTCCAACTCCTAGGTCATTTCCTCAATAGCATGGTTCCTCCACAAAATCTTAACTTGTGGTATAACCTTGGTGCGTAGGACATGCTCTTCCTATCCAAGATCTTAACGGTACCTCCTCGTATGTTAAATCTTTGGCTATCTAAATCTGGTTCTAATGCAATAATGTGGTTTGGGTCTTTTACATATTTCTGAAGCATAGATATGTGAAAAACATTATGAACACGAGGCATGCTTGGAGTAATGCTTAGTGAGTCTATAGGCCACATTTCCTATCCGGTCAAGAATCTCAAATGGACCAACAAACCTTGGATTGAGCTTTCTCTCTTTCCAAATCTTGTAACTCCCTTCCATGGAGCAATACGTAATAATACATGATCCCCAATATTAAATTCCACGTCTTTTCGATGAAGATCGGCCATAACTCTTTTATCGATCTTGTGAGGTTTGAATCGTTGTCGAATCATTTGGATCTTTTCGTAGTCATGCATACTAATTACGGTCCCAACAACGTTGCTTCTCCCACCTCGTCCCAAACATCTTGGAGAGCGACACTTTTGTCCATACAACACCTCAAAGCGAACCATGCCTATACTTGCTTGATAACTATTGTTGTAGGAGAATTCCACGGTGGAAAGTACTTATCAACTTCCTTTGAAATCTAGGACACGAGTCTTAATAGATCTTCAAGGTTTGAATAGTCCTCTCTTGATTGTCCGTCCGTTTGAGGATGGTATCTTTGGCCCAATCAATAAATCCGTGCCCATAGCTTTCTGCGAGCTAACCCAAAATCTTGAAGTGAATCTTGGGTCTCGATCCAAAACTATGGATCTTGGCATGCCATGCAATCTCACAATCTCATTCACGTACATCTACGAGCAAGGCGTTCAAGGAATAAGTTTTTCGTATCGGTAAGAAATGAGCGGACTTGGTTAATCTATCAACAATAACCCAAATCGCATCTATGCCTTGGGAAACTTTGGGAAGACACATACTTGAAATCCATGGTAATGTGTTCCCACTTCCATTTCGAATCTCAAGTGGTTGCAACGGACCCTTTGGCACTTGATGCTCGCCTTTTACGTTGACAAAGTTAAACACCTCGAGATAAACTCTGCGATCTCTCTCTTCATAATGTTCCACCAAAATGTATGTCGAAGATCATGATACATTTTGGTACTCCCAGGATGGATTACAAACGGGGTGTTGTGTGCCTCCATCATGATTCTATGCTTCAAGTCAGAATTGTTAGGAACGCAAAGTCTAGAGTTGACTCGAAGTATTCCTTCTTCATCGATTCTTATACGGAATAGCTCCTTCTTGCACTTTCTTCTTCATATACGCATATGTTGAGTAAAAGTAGCTTGAAGTAGTTTTAACTTTATCGATTAAAGTCGGTTCTACTTGTATATTCGCCATCATCATGTGGGGTCCCTGGAGTCTTTAACTCTATCTCCATCCTTTGCAAGTCATACAAAATGGGCCTTTGCAATTACAATATCGCACTCGTACTTGCATATGATCTTCTACTCATGCGTCAGCTACTACGTTTGCTTTTCCAGGATGATATTGAATAGTGTGATCATAATCTTTCAACAGCTCAAGCCAATGTAGTTGCCGCATGTTGAGTTCTTTTTGGGTGAAGAAATATTTGAGGCTTTTATGGTCCGTATAAATCTCCACTTTCTCCCCATACAAGTAGTATCTACATATCTTCAATGCGAATATGACTGCTGCCAACTCCAGATCATGAGTAGGATAATTCCTCTCATATTCTTTGAGTTGTCGCAAGGCATAGGCTATGACTTTTCCATGTTGCATTAGAACACATCCTAAACCTTTGCCTGAAGCATCGCTGTAGATAACAAATCCATCCGAACCAGATGGTATTGATAGAACAGGTGCCGAAATGAGTCTCCTCTTGAGCTCTTGGAAACTCTTCTCGCATTCCTCGCTCCATGTGAATTTTATATCTTTCCGAGTCAGCTGAGTTAATGGAGTAGCGATTCGAGAAAATCCTTCCACGAATCTCCGATAATAACCAGCTAAGCCCAAAAAGCTGTGTACTTCGGTCACCGACTTCGGTTGCCCCCAACTTTGTATTGCTTCAATCTTTGCTGGGTCAACAGATACTCCATGTTTTGACACTACGTGCCCAAGGAATGCTACTTCCTCAAGCCAGAACTCGCATTTCTTCAGCTTGGTGTAAAGCTTGTTTTCACGAAGTCTTTCAAGTATCAGCTTCAAATGGTGCTCATAATCTTCACGACTTTTGGAATAGATGAGGATGTCATCAATAAAGACAACAACGAACTGATCCAAATATTCCTTGAATACTCGGTTCATCATATCCATGAAAGCAGCAGGAGCATTAGTTAATCCAAAAGATATAACTAAGAATTCATAATGCTCGTAACGAGTTCTGAAGGCAGTCTTTGGAATATCCTCAGTTTTAATCTTCAGCTGATGATATCCAAAACGAAGATTAATCTTTGAAAAGAATTGTGCTCCTTGTAACTGATCGAACAGGTCATCAATGCGAGGTAGGGGATACCTATTCTTGATGGTGACATGGTTCAATTCTCGGTAGTCAATACAAAGTCGCATACTTCCGTCTTTCTTCTTTATGAATAAAAAAGGAGCACCCTAAGGAGATGTACTAGGACGAATGAAACTGATGTCTAATAACTCCTGTAGTTGGACTTTTAACTCCCGAAGTTCAATAGGAGCCATTCGATATGGGGTTTTAGACATGGGTTTTGTACTCGATTCAAGATCAATAAAGAATTCAACATCACGTTCTGGGGGTAGACCAGGAAGTTCTTCAGGAAATACATCAGGAAATTCTTTAACAAAAGAAATATTATCCAAATCTGACTTGTCTTTATTCAAATCCATAACGTGGGCTAAGAAAGCTTGGCATCCGTTTTTTAATAAACGAATAGCTTTGTGGCTTGATATGACGGTGACTGATTTTAGTGGTTTAGTTGTTTGAATTCTTATGACAGGTTGGTTAGGAATATGAAACTAACAACCTTACAAAAACAATCAATTTTGGCATGATGGTGGTTAACCAATCAATTCCTAAAATCACATCAAAAGCAAGTATCTTTAAAGAGATAAGATCAACGAGGTAATGTGATAGTGCCAACTTGGATCATGCAAGATTTATAAAGCTGTAGATGTATGAAGGTTTCTGATGGAGTTTCAGCGGATAAGTTAAAAGTCCAATTTCTCGGAGTCAAGTTTAAGCGTTGAGCACAAGCGGGAAAGATAAAGAATGGGTAGAACCCCGGTATCTAGTAAGGTATAAACTTCTGCAAGAATTCAAGATTAGCTTACCGTGATCACCTCGTTTGGGTTCCTTACGTTTTGGCGATCACGAAAAACTCTTGCCGAGGAACCATTGATTTCGACTTATCTGGGCGACTTTTGGAGTCACCATCCCATTGAACTTGGTTTTGCTTATAGTACAATCTCGGCTATATATGTCCCTCCTTTCCACAATTATAACATACCTTGGATTGTTGTGGGCGGTTTAAGGATGATATGTCCCTCTTTCCGCATTTGTAACATCTAATCGGTGGTCGTTCTCCTCCCCTAGAATGTTGTTGATCTTTGGTGTTCTTTGTTGATGTCTTCCGTCATTGTTAAATTTCCTTTTTTGAAATTTCCACTAGACTAACCTCTTCTATTATCATGGCCACGATTACCACCCAAGTGGTTACCGCTTTGTCAGTATTTTTCCTCCTCATTTGGTTATCATCGTTTACGATGAGCTAGCATCATCCTTGAGTATGACCCTAGTTGTGGTCCCTCGGTTGAGTATACTCATTATCTCTCTTTAATAATTGAGCTACATTGACAACATCGAATATAGAGAAAATTTATGAGAGATAAGGTATTGACGAATCTCGGGTTTTAGACCTCTCGAAACATCGCGTCATCGTTCCTCATTCTCCACCAAATGAGGTGCAAACCTGGATAACTCCGTGAACTTTGCCTCGTCTTTGAGACATCGTCATGTTGTTACCATTCTAGTCTAATAAACTATACCTCCTTCATATGACGAATACTTTCAGGAAAGTACTTGTCATTGAAAAATTTCTAAAATCTTTCCCAAGACATGTTGAGTGCGGTAAATTGGAGTGCGCTTCACAGATTCCCACCAGTAATCCGCTTCACCACGGAACATAAAGGTGGCGAATGGAACCTTATGTTCCTCCGTGCATCCCAAAACATCGAATATCTTCTTGATTTGCTTGACCCATGTTTCCGCCTTAATCGGATCGGGTTTTCCCCAGAAATCTGGTGGTCCCAACTCCTTGAAGCTGCTTGCATTTGTGATAGACCGCGCGTTGTCATCATTTCCACTGTATTTTGTACACGAGTCTCCTAAATGCGATTTTGCATGAAGCGCAAAAAGCTCCTAAACATTCCATCATTCATCGTTTGCTTTGTAGCGTTGTTTATAGGAGGAATATTGCCTTCCTGTTGCACGTTCTCTTGGTTTGCGACTAAAGGTTGTTCCACAGTCTCATACACTCCATTGTTAACGTTCTCGTGACCATTCTTGCACATCCATAAAACAAAGGTTAATTAAACAAATTAACATATCACATAATATCCCTATATTATGAGACCGACCAACAAATAAGCTTAGATAGGACACACTAGCGAAGGATTTTACTCATCTCTCCCTCCTAGTTCTATTCCCGATCTCGCCATGAGACCAATATCCCTAAGCTTTGATACAAGCTATGGCGCCCCCAAAATAGGTATACAACACCTATTCTGAGTCGCCAAATACATGGTACAGAAAGCAAACTACAACTTCAATAATACAATTGTCGTGCAAAATAAGACAACACATACTGTGAGTTTAAATACAAATATTGTCTTCTAGACAATATCCACACCCAAATAAGTCCTCATTACAATTATTCAAACACTATTTTACAGAAATAGTGAGGACTGCTAAAACATCTTTCTAGAACCATCACTCCATACCCCGACTAGATCTTGCTATGTTCTCACCTCCTGAGAAGAAAAATGGAACAAAAAGGAAAAGGGTGAGCTCAACTAGCCCAGTAAAGAATATTATGACTAAGATAATATACAACAAATTATCATTAGTCTTCAACAGGGAAAAATCTGATAAAATATAATAGACAACAAATTTTAGATCAACAACTTCAGTGGAAACAACAATCCATTAGAAGAGTCAAGTAGAGAATGAGTTCTACTATCTTCTAAGATTTAAAATTCCATCATCAATATTTTATCCCTGTAACAACAATCAATATACATCTTTAATCAAATAGTCATCTTTGCACTACAGGCCAAAGATATTCATTCGTATCACCAGTTGGTCATGTTTATCTCAACACCTGTTCATCTTTGCACTACGGGCCAAAGATATTCATCGATTAATCATTCATCTTTTGCACTCTGAGGCCAAAGATATTCAAATAATATCATCATTTAGGACCGAGGATGATGAAAAAATATTTAAAAAAATGAATCCGATGAAGGCGGAAGGACAAATATTAGGGATTCATATTACAGTTTATCCAAGATCAATAATAGTCCATAATAACCAAATTTTGAAGCAGAATTCAAAAATAACGATCAAAACATGGATACAATCAAAGATAGTAACCATAATAGACATCTTGGACAAAAAGGAAAAATTTCATTTTTCGATGAATAGTGCCGTATTCGTGAATAGTGTAGTATACGTGAATAGTAACCCCGACACAAAAAGTTCCAAATTTGATTAAAAAGTTCGCCAATATTTTGGCATAATGAAATTGAAGAAAATAATATCATTTAAGAAGAAAATAACATCCCTTACCTCAAAATAACGGTACTTCTGATCGGAATATCGGATAGAAAGCCGAAGGAAACTTTTAACGAACAGTAACTCTCAAAGTATCAAAATACTCACAAAAATACGCTCGAGAATCTAGAGAGAAAGAAAACTTGTTTCTGGTGTGATTTTCAATTCTAACCTAAGCGTCTATTTATAGGAAAATGCTAGAACATCATAGGAGACTAAAATAATAAAATATTATTATCTTTATATTCCTTCCACGTATGCCCACTTTGTTGAAAGCCTAGCATGCCAATTCTGAATTTTTTCCAGCAGCCCACATGTTATTAACACCAACCAAAGTGGGTCCCACCCCATAATTTAATAAAAATTATTTTATTTTCCGAAACTTCAATAATTCACAGAAAATAGCCAGTTTATCAGAAAAATACGAATTTTATGTCCATTCTGCCTGAAATCGAATTGTCTACAACTTTGTAGCTTTGAGTTTTTCCCAAATTCCAAACAAAAAATATCCAAAATCCACAAACTGGTATTTTTAATACCTCCATTCCGACAAAATACTGATAAAACACCTCAGCATTAATTCCTTCATTAATAACCACATAAAATAAATTAATCCATCATTTATATCAAATAAGTATTTCATTATCATATAAATCAATAATTAATTATTCACAAATAATATTACAGAATCACAATTATGACAACCAGGCCATTCCCAAGAAAGAGGGGGCTTTTCAATAAGGATTTCTCCTGCAAGTAGCGCAATTAGGTGACCAAACCTCTCCTTGATGAGAACTTTCTAGACATTGCCAATAATGTTATCTAATAATATTATTCAAATAATATGAATTATTGATCCGATAATGGAAAATATCATGCGTTGACAATTATTGAAACAATAATAATATAAACTAACAACGCAAACAATTATTGAATCAATAAAATAAAATATTGAGCAATAACTCATCGTAACAATTATTGAGTAGTGCCTTCTTACGTAAGAATCAATAATTCAACAATATGCAATCTACCGTACTCTTTATGCAACCACGCATATTACTGTATTTTAACCACAAGGTAACCCAACAGTGTTAACGGTAACAATTACGTCGTTATTCATAAAAACTCATACTTTGTCATTTTCTTCCTCCGACAGTTATTCCGTTATGGGGCCCACAATTGATCATACGCGGTAAATGCGGATATTCGCGACAAAAAGAATATTCCACGACCAAACGAATATTCCTCGACAGAAATCAATATTCTAAAACCACTTGCTTATTTTGCAAAATTTACACATATCACCCATAACCAAAGCATTATATCAAATTAACACCTTATTAATTTAGAATAATGAATAGAGGAAAATTCAATTTTATTTATAATAAGTTGGGGACTTACATTTATGTTGAAATCAGAGGCTAGTTATTGGTGGCAAGCCAATAAAACTCGAGGAGGTCAAGGGATAATGACTTGGGATAGGTTTAAGGATATATTTTTCGAGACTTATTTCCCAGAGAGTTTGAAAAATCAAATGGAGGTGCAGTTTTTAGAACTGAAGCAGAGATCAATGACGGTAGCAGAGTATACCATAAAATTTAACGAGTTTGCGCAGTTTGCTCCATATCAAGTCAACACAGATGAGCGTAAGGCTAGGAGGTTTGAACAGGGACTTAAGTCCTGGTTGTACAATAGAGTCTTCATATTTTAGCTGAAGACATTTATAGCGGTACTAGAGAAGGCAATTCTCGCTGAGGGTAGAGGTGAGGCTATAACAAAGTACAATCAAGATTAGGGAAAGAAGAAGAGTGAGGGCGAAGCTAAGAATGGTGGTGGTAGAGGTGGAAATGGTAATAATAACTTGAAGAGGAAGTGGAATGCAAATGTGGGAGCTGGGAACCAGCAGGGTAACCAATAGAAGAAGAAGTTTGAAGCAAGTGCTACATGTGGGAGATTTCACATGGGTATGTGCTTAAGGGGGAAACGCGTATGCTTAATTGTGGCCAGGAGGGTCACATTGCCCGAAATTGCAATCAACCCAAGAAGAATGCTTGTTACACCTGCGGGTCAAAGGATTATTTTGCTCGCGAATGTCCTAAGAAGAAATTTGGTGAGACAACTGGAAGCAAGGGAGGTGGCAGTGGAGGTACGTTGACTATTGCAGGACCAACATCATCAAATAAGCCCACAGCCATAACCTTCAACATGACGGTGCAAGACGCAGTGCAATCAAAAGATGTCATGTCAGGTATTATCCCAATTAATGATATAAATGCATATGTATTATTTGATTCGGGTGCTACTTGCTCGTTTATATCTGAAGAATTTGCTAAGAGGTTAGAATTACCTAGTGAGGAATTGAATTTCCCTTTATAATTAGAAATTGCAAATAAGGAGGTAATTCCTGTTAAGTTCGTATACAAGAATTGTAGGGTGAATATTAAGGGGAATGTTATGACAGTAGATTTAATCCCGATAAAACTTGGAGAGTTTGATGTTATATTAGGAATGGATTGGCTATTCAATTACGGAGCAATAATTAATTGCCAAAAAAAATGTGTAAACCTTATAACTCCGTCAAAGGTAGTTTTTTATGGTAGCAAATCGCCTAGACAAGAGAGATGTCTAACGATTATGCAGGCCAAGAAGTTATTGAGTCAATGTTGTGTAGGATACTTAGCTTACATAATCGATACTCAGAAGAGGAAGGGTGTGAAATTGGAGGAGATACCAGTGGTTAGGGATTTTGTGGACGTGTTTCTGGAAGATTTGTCAGGACTTCTGCCTGATAGAGAGATTGAGTTCGTGATCGACTTAGCGCCAGGAACTGCTCCAATATCGAAGGCCTTGTACAGAATGGCTCTGGTAGAGATGAAAGAACTGTTGGTGTAATTGCAAGAACTGCTAGATAAGAAATATATTCAGCCTAGTGTATCACCGTGACACATCAGTTGTACCAGGAATATCCGTGTGCATATCGAATGACACATCAGTTGTACCAGGAATATGGTGCAACTGCTAGACAAGAAATATATTCAACCTAGTGTATAATTAATATTTTTATAATTGATATACGTTTAAGTTTGTAACTATTTTTTTAATAAGTGTATAATGGCTATCAGTTTCTTTTATCTTTACGCATAATGATAGTTGGCCTATACTGATACTAAGAAGAGAGAAGAAGAGAAAATTAAAGAGAATTAGAAGGAGAGTTTGAGAGAAAGATTCCTGAGAATTCCCAAACAATTTCTGTGTTTTAGCAAGGATTGTTCAAGCAAGAGAATGTATACTTCAAAAACTTTAATATTATATATATATATATATATATGAATATTTATATTCACGAGTTTTATATTTTTTGTGAATTCAAGTTGGGTGAATTGTTGTTATATAAACTGAATTATAGAAATTGTGTGTAATTGTGATGTTAGAATTAGCATTTAGACAAGGAATTAGTGTGCTAATTACGTTAAAGAGGAAAAAACTAATTATAGTGACTATATGCATATATATGGCTTGTGAAAGTACCAAATTTGATGGTTAATTTGTAAACTAATCTGTAAATTGAGCCTTGAATATGTTAATTCAGTAAGAAACGAAGAGAACGTAGTTTGAATGAGTTAATTTGGTGTAGAATTGTGATCACAGTGTTAATTTTTGTCAAGGATGTCAAAAATGGAGTTTTTGGTATAAAACATGGAATTTAAAGAATTTAAATTTGTTGTAGTTGTTGATTAATTATTCTAAGTTGGTAGATATGTAAGGAACAATGTTTATATGAGTTCTATATCATTTGAGTGTGTTTAAATCACTGTTTTGTGAATAAAATTCGTGATAGTTGGGCTAAACAGAGTGTTTAAAGCAGATGATGTAGTTTTCTGTACATGCCAATATATGATTCTTGTTTGATGTCGAAGGCTGACAGCAATGTGATTACATCGGTCGAGCTTAAGTATAGTGCAACTGCGCCATAACCTGATCAGAGGCAGTGATGCCTTTTACTTTTGCAGACCTTGAAAATCTAGCAACTTAGTCTAATGAGATGTTAATGTAATAAACACGTAATGAAGAGATTAAAACAGAATCGTATCATGTGATTAGTAATTCCAAAGTTGTAAAAAGATTAGTAAGTTATGAAAGCGATACGTTATGATTTAATATACACATGAGTAATGAATAAGTGTTTTGAAGTTAACACTTGTGATTTCTGAAATGCATATAGTATAAAGTAAAACTTGTACTAAAGTAACAAGTTTAACTAAAAGTGAGTTCTATTTTGGAAAGTGGATGTTAGTATATCTAATAAATATTATGATTCTAATAATGTGTGTAGGTGAACGTGAGTTATAATTTATAGCTTACGCACAAGGCAAGTTCCTTACCTTAAACTTTAATTGGGCAAGTTCTTTTATCCTCAAAATTTATTTGAGCAAGCTCTAACTCTAACTTTTGTTGACTTTGTCATATTCCATCCTTAAGTTTTGATGATGAAATGATTATATACTAAATTGTTTTATGGTGTTTCAGGTATTTGTTGATAAAAGAACGTTGGTGGGAATTTGAAATGGAGGAAGAGAATTTTTCTATCTAGGAAAACAAATGTAAGGTCAATTGCATATTAATTGATTTTTCATTTAAAGGCTCTAGGACATATTATTTGCATTTTTATTATTTGTCTTAAATGAAAAATGATAAATCTAAATGGAAAAGGTTTTGAATATTAAAATTAGATATGCTATGGGTTCAAAAAGAATTAATATGACATGGATCTTTCTTTAGCTACATGTGAAATTCTATGTATCTAAGAATTGCCTAGAGAGCTTAAACGACAGAAGCAATATTCTTATTATTTGTTGCATGTGCGTTTTTCAAGGAATAAATATTTCTCATGCATAAATATTGAATATTTGGTTTTTAAGTTGTGTGCATGCCAGCTATATATATGAAGAGCGTGCTATTTTCAAGGTGTGCAATCATGAAAGATTTGGACTCTATTACTTTGAAAAGCTAAAGATTTTGTTGGAAAAAGGAGTATAATGTCATACGTCATTTCAGTTGCTCCACTATTAGTTGCTTCACGTCACTTTTTATATGGTGAGATAAAGTCAAAATTGTTAGATGAAGAGTTATCTCTTAAAGGTGTTTTTGATTTATTCAAACTGCATATCTAACAAAAAATTTATGAGTCTGGATATATATTAAAGATGTGGACTAAGTTAAGCTTTACCGTTGTGGGAATTTCCGTTTGATTTAATTAGAACATATCTATTATTAACGGTAATTTGTGTAAAGGCTATATAAATGACGTTTTCTCATTTAGAAAAAGACACAACTCACGAAAATATTCTTAGCACTTACTACTGTGATTATCAAGCAAATTGATTTTGTCAAGTGCAACCTGTGAGAAGTTAAGCAATTAATTTATTTATTGTGTGCTAATTGATCATTGCATATAGATGAGCCTTTAATTGTTAAATTGATTATTCTTGCATTGATCATAGACCTCTATATTTGTATTGAATTTTCTGTTTTAGACTAAGTGTAGTCTAAAGGTGGTAATCCTAGTGGATTAGAGAAAAGAGTTACAAACAGGTTCAAGGAAGCAAAGGTGCTTGAAGAGTGCATAGGTGCACAAGGAGCAAGAGAGCTCAAGAGGAATTAATTGTTAATTAATTTTTGTTAGAATCATCTTGTAAGTCGTGTATTTATTTATAAAGAAATAAATAAAGTGAGTCTCAATACTAGTTGGTATTGGACGTGGACTAGGCTATTATTATAGAGGTAATAAATTTGAACCACGTAAAAAATCTTGGTGTTGATTTTATTATTTGCTTTACTTTAAAATCACATAAGTTACTTAATTATCTTAATTATTAAAATTTGACTACTTGAATTATAGTAAGATAATTCTTTAACATCAAGTATTTTATTTAATAGGCTATATTAATTCAGTAAGTTGATTTCAATCAATATAGTAGTCTAAAATTAATAGTTTAATTTAAAGTTTAAAAGTTGGTCATAGATTGCTCCCACACTTATTCAACACCCCTTCTAAGTGTGCCTAGATAAATTTCAACTTTATTCGAGCAAGTTTTGAATTCTAATCATTGTTGATTTATTCTAACTTGTTTATATTTAAGCAAGTTTCTTTAGTTTCATTCTTTTATAGTGAATGCAACTTCTTGAACTCTAATCTCTAATATTGAGCCATCATAAACCAAACTTTCTTTGATGCGGACTTGTACTCTAAAACTAAGAAGAACAACCCTATTATAGGGGAGTTATTTTACGCGATGCGTTTAGATGTTTGTGCACAATACATAGTACAAAAGGGTGATCACCCTAAGTACGGGGAGTCCCTACAGTATTACTGTTTAGGTTAAAGTTGAAAGATTACTTGTAACCATGAACATAGTTCGTGGTCAAGTGACCCTCAGTTACATTTTGTATATTGATATCAATTTTTGATTATCATTGACAGAGTATTATTCAACTCTGATGAGCTTATTGTTTGGCATTCATTATGCTATTGTTATTCATTGTTATTTCAAGTGAACATTTGTTTTGCTCACTCTTGCACACACACACACACACACATACACACACACACACACACACATATATATATATATATATATATATATATATATACTCATTGCAGCTAAGGTTGAGAAGGTCGATGAACCTACCACTAACAAGGGAAAAGGAAAAATGAACAAGTGATGAAGACTTGTAATTTATTTAATGTCATGCTGATGGACTTTTTAGTCAATGATGTGATGTAATTATTTTATTTCCGCACTTGATTATGTTAAAGGTTAGATAACCTGGGAGACTCTTGATTTAATGATGTAACCCTTTTAATGGGAAGATTGATGGTTTAATTTTATTATAATTGGGTAGTTATATATGAATGAATGGAAAGTGAACACCAAATCTTGTGGGAATGAAGTACCTAGATTTGGGGGTGTCACATGAATAGTTCTAGTGATAACTATTGACCACAATAAAATGCATCATCTTTTACTATTTTTTTTGTAATTATTCTTTTGTCACCAAAGTGTCATTTTATAAAGGCTTAAATATAAATTACTACCCCTAAACTATAGGCCATATTCCACTTCGGTGATCCACCTTTCAATTTTGTCAATTAGATGATTGAACTATTAATTTTTTCCACTTTTGTCCAATTTCTCTTGCCACGTCAGAAATTACTGACGTGGCCCTCTAAGTGGGATCATGTCCAACTGATGTGTGCCAAAAAATAAAATTTTAATTTTTAATTACACATTTAAAGGGTAAATTCGTCAATTCCTTTTATATTAAACATTAAAACAACAAAAGGCATTAAGAAAAATTATTAAATCTTGGTTCTTCTTTCTCTC